>QFEY01007299.1:0-16976 GCA_003316435.1 Russula virescens | reverse complement strand
CCGCTGACCTTTCGCGACGTCGGATACTTGATCAAGACATGCCGAGATCTCCAAAAGGTAATGAGCTCGGCGGGTTGAATCACCTCCCCAGTCGCGAGTAGAGGTATCCGGAGACGATGTGGAGGAGGACAAAGGAGAATCGGGATCGATGGCAGGATAAGCCGATGAAGTGCCACCGCCGGTGTCGAGAAGTTCAGGGGGATGCGGAGGCGGAGGCTGAGTGGTATCCACTGGCTCGGTCCTGGGCGCTTGGTAGCAGGGTGAGTGAACAGGGCTTAGGAAAGGCGGCCTGCGCGCACGAATCCGCGCCTCAACTCCACGCAATGCTCCCAGTATCTTCTGAGCGTCTCGGGCTCCTTGCGCAAGACGATGGATCTCGGCCTCGTGACAATCCCGCATCTTGACTCGCTCATCCAGCCAACGATCGCGTCCCTGTCGCAGTTCGGCCTCGAGACGCGCGATCTCATCTTCCGCTTCCTTCCGCTTCGTCCGCGCCATCCGCGACTCGTCGGTGATCGACCGGATTCTACGATCTCTGCATCTCGATGCTGCGATGAGACCGGACTCCGCGCGTGTTGAGCGGCCGTACAACTTGTACAGCCGCTCCTCCACGATGCGGGCCCGGTCCATGGCGGTATCGAGATCGGCGCGTAGCTCGGATGAAGTCGCCTCCGCCTCCTTGAGCTTGATCTGCGCCACCCGAGACTCTTCAGTGATCGCCCGGATGATGCGTTCTTTGCTTGACACTCGCTGGGTTTGGTTGTACAGCTGCTCTTCAAGGCAGCGTGTCCTGTTCGTGGAGGTTTTGAGGTCGGTGCGTAACTTGGACGCAGTCGCTTCCGCCTCTGTGAGCCTTGTATGCACCGCCTGAGACTCTTCCGCTAAGGATTGGATCACGCGGTCCTTGCTTGAGACGAGCTTTACTTCACCCTTCACTTGTTCCTCTGCGATACGAGCACGGTCCATGGCGGCACTGAGATCGGCGCGTAACTTGGCCTCCATCGCATCCGCCTCTGCAGAACGTGCTTTGGCATTGGGAACCGTGTCTTCGGTCTGCTGCGTCTTGTCCGACACTTGAAGCGCAGAGGTGAGTGACTTCGATCTTTCGTGCTCTTTTTCGGCAGAATGTAGGTCGGCGGGTAACTTCTCGCGAACAGGTGAAACATTCGGCTGTGGGCGGGGCGTGTTCTGAGGGTCGTCAGATTCGGGGCCAGTTCCAGTTCGCTGCACCTTGAGTTTGTTCTCCTCCGGCTTCGGCGCCCGCGTCTTCTTTTTCTTCTTCCCGTTCCTCTTTTCAGTGCGTCGGTGATGGGTCTGCTCATGGTGGGGGCTGGGTTGAGCTGGCGGTTGCGAAAGGGTGATGGAAGGGTCCGAAATCACTTGTACTTTGTTAGGTTCGTTGGAGAGAATTCCGTTCCCAAAGATGATTTCGTTGCTGGCAGTATTGGACGTAATTTGTTCGAAAATCGCATCTATGATGGGCGGCGTTCGAGAGTCTTGAGGAGTAAATATCCCGCACTCCTCAAAAAGAGTGACAAGCTAGAGAATAACGTTGAGAAATGGGTTCGTCACAATCCGAACACATACGTACTGCTTTCGCGGCTTCCGTGTTGTTAATAGGAATAAACACGATCCAGATGAGGGTATAGATGGGTCCAAATGCGGGCTACAACTTTAGTTAATATCGATCAGACGCCGACGCTAATGGGCACGCACCGGTCCGCGCCACGATAACAGCACAAAACTAAGCGATAGAAACAAGTACACAGGGACGAGCACAGCGGGAACGTAGTCGGGAATGAGATAGGAAATGATTCTGAATAACTTGAAAAAAAACGATCTTGAGGCATATTTGACGGCAGAGGGTATCTTGGCAATAGTCGTAAAAAGGCAAACGATTTCGGGGAGAACGGTGACGACGAGGAATCCAGAGATGACGGCAAGCAAGACTAGAATAGGCACGATATCGGGCAACTGGCTAAGCATTACGGGCACAAGAGAAGACTGATAGCTGGAGATGGACGAGACAAAGACTGGAGACTGAGATTCGATGGCAATTAAATCGGCCGAGACGGCGGCAGAGGCGGCAGAGGCAAAAGGCAAATCTGAAACTATTTCATCTTGGAGCTGGGCAGCAATGGCGGCGGGGTCATCGAGAAGCGGGATAGATGGAGGAGGCGGGAGGGCGGGAATAAGGAAAGAGGAGATGGTCCGAAGGTTTCTGAGCGCGAGGATTCCGCGGGCGAACCCTTGCAGCACGTTTCCGAGGAATAGAAACCGAGATGCGAGCGAGAGGACGACGTGAAACATATTTTTTGTGTGTGGTGTGGGGCGAATTCTGCTTGATTTCGAAAGTGTGTCAAAAGTACGAAAGGGTGTGATTATTCGACAAAAGGAGGGGCGTGTGGGCACGATGAGTTATATATACTTCATTCTCGACCCGACTGCTTGCTAGCAAGCTAGTCAGCCAGTCAGCCCCCCAGCATACGCTAAATGCGATACTGAAATCCAACCTGAGCCTCACGTTTAGCGTACGCTGGTGGGAGGCCTCTATCACGTCGGAATCTTGGCGAAAAAAAAAACAGATCTTAGCAGTCACCCAAAGAGCTTGATAGGGGAAACGGAGACGACAGGCATGCAGAGAGTGCGATCATTATGGCGGTGGCGCTGAGGGCGATAGCTGTCGAATCATCGCTTTACTAGCAGCAGAGGTAATTCCAAGGGTCGATGCCATTCTATAACCTGAGCATTCGATGGGCAGCGTATTGAGACGAAAGCAAGCACTGCAATCGCACTTGAATTAGTGCGGAATATTTGCCTCAGGCAAGATACGTATGAAAAGAACGAGGCATCAAAGCATCACGTTTTGGTGCTTCGCTGTTTTCATGCGAGCGTGCGAGCGTTTCTAGACTCCATCGGCAGATGGCAAACAAAACTGTAAGGTGCATCCATGAACGAACGTGAAACGCTACTGTAACCATGACCATGAGCCGGAAATTCTCTCGGCGGCGGCCGAGACGTACTACCATATGTAGATTTAGGTTCGCACGACACGAGCACGTGCCACAGTATTAGGGTCAGGGTCAGTCAGGGTTGGTCTTGGCTCCGTCCATCAAACATAAACATAAAACGGACAAATGGCGAACCACAAGCTCCTAGTTCCAAAAAAAACAACCTACGGCCTTGTTTTATTTACTCTGGCATCGGCACCCCCTTGAGTATGGTGGCCTGGAAATCGGGAAATTTCTTTCGGAAACAGGCTGGAGAATTGCTGCCGACTCCTACTGATAGTCATCTTCATCAGGAAAGCCTGGGCCTGCGACCTTACGTGACGACTCTGACCCTCTCGTTCTCTCGAATTGCGCATTTCTTTCTGGTGGCATTTACTGGGGCGCTCTATGGTACCATTTTTATTTATTTTTGGTTACGTCGTCTAAGTGGTAGACGTCTGCCAGTGGTACTTGGCACTTGTGGTTAGTTAGCTGCATGTTAGGTTCTGAGTTACACTATTGTCGCCACCCATACGGCAGCACATAGGTTATCCTCTGTCGGGTGTATCAGTTCGTCGAAACTGGAAGTCATACATTGGGCCCCTGCAAGCTATATTGAGTGGAGTCACTTCTTCCTTGTTTTAGGATCTATTATGTGTGTATCAGGGTACAGTACCCCCATGTGGCACTTCCAGAACATATACACGTGAGTGATGTACTACTGGTATATCGACTTAACACTTCTGCTTTCCCTCCCAGCCCTCATGCCGTTGCTGTGTAGCGTTGACTTTGGTGAAATGATTAGTACAGAAGTGGCACGCCAGGTGCTAGTGGTGATGGTGTGCGGGTCTCCGAATTATGGTCGTGATGCTGCCCCCGCGTCGTCTTTTGTTCTGTTTCTGAGGAGCGGTGGCACTGAGCGGAGTCACTCCTGTCCTGCAGAAAGTCAACTACCGAGAAACGGATGGTCTTGGCTATGATAGCGGCGATGTCAACACCTGCCACACCGCCAGTCACTTGACCAATTGACAGTTGCGGTGAAATTGAGGCTATTGCAGAGGTATTTGAATAGAACGACTCGTATGGTCCAAGCCAGAAAAAAGGTATGGCAGCGACTCCTCCTGGTTCTCTGTGACGCGGACCCGGTGAGATAACCGTGGTCAGTTCGACTACGTAACAAATGTAACAACGCAATGAATTGGAAAATGTTCTCGGCCGACTCCGGCATCGCATCCGCATTACACCTGGTTCCGTTGTATTACTTAGGGTCGACTTCAGGGTCAGCTCAAATGCGGATAAATTTCAGCTTCCGGGCGCAATGCACCAACGGCCCTGCCTTCGCCTTCAGGGACAATACAAGTCTTGCTGTAATGATGTGAGATGGTGCACGCGGCCACTGTAAGTCGAGAATTAGACAGCTCGACTTCCTAACTTAGGGTGACCCCCAAGCCTGAGTCCGGCCACGTACCTGAAGACCGAGCGACATCACCTAATCAGAGTAAAGGGTGGTCATTTAACATACCATGGGGGCCTGGTATTTCTGTCAAGTTAAGTAGAAACTACTGAACTATGTGTACAAGCTCAGTTGTCCGAACTCCGCTCGAATTGCCAGCGCAGGTCAGAGGATACAGCCCGAGTGTGCTGACTCTCGGCGCAATGATGTCGTGCGACATCGATCATCGATCATCTCTAGAGATCTTCAAACGCCACAGTTCAGTGAAGTTTTAACCCTTCGCCTCTAAAACTCTCATATAAATTCTCCTTTTTTGTATGGCGCCCGCCAAATCTTTTGGGGTACTCAACTTCCCCGATATTGTTTTTTTGATCTGGCCGCAGGGGTGTGATGGCGGCAAGGGGACTGCAAGGGGGTACCTTTAAGCGCACTGCCTCACTCCGACTCAACTATGACATAATCATATAGACTTCTATACTACAACCAACTACAACCATCCGAGATGCCGCCTGATCTCCGTCAAGTCGTCGACTAATGCAGTCTACCAGGGGGAGGTGTCGGGTGAGAAAAGGCCCCATCCGTCGCGAGTATCGTTGTTCTTGGAGGTTGGTTCTCGGCAGTTTTTGATAAAGCGGATCGTGTCGTTACGACGTCGCAGACACCGAATTTCTTGTTGTTGTTCCTTGTTGAACTGATTTCGATGCCTAGTTTCAAGATGCCTTCGTATGAGCTCCGCGCGGGTCCACCTAAACGTACAGAAGGGGCATTTGAGCCGGTCCTCATGCATTTCTCGTTGGTGCCGTTCAAGGTCCTGGCGTCGTCTAAATCTTTTATTGCACCCGCCCCGAAGGCAAGGCCACTCCTTGGAAGGATTCCCACCACGATGGGGTACCATAAACGCTGAAGGTTCCGGCGCCATTGGGACTGTATGGCTTCGGAAGGTTGATATCGGCGGAGGAATGACGCCTGGTATGCATCCAGATTGCTGGAGTGATGTTTGGTCATAGGACGAATTTGGGAACTGCAATTTGACGCAGTCAATAAATGGAAAGTTGGCGTTGGCACACTGCCCGGTTCGTCGAAGCAAGTCGTTACTTTGATCCGTAATATGCTGATATCAAAATCACGTCAACAGTGTTGTATTTCCTATCGTCCCGTCACATCGCTATCTTACCCTGTCAGGTCCTGAGGCATTTTCAGGCCCGCCATACCCGTCCCAAACACTTCCATTCGTCCAATCGAGGGTGGGGATCATCGGGGAGATCTGAGCGCTTGCTTCCTGAATCTCCTCTTGTGGCAGGCCAGTTGTTCCTAATGCTTGCCACGACGACTCCAGAGCAAAGTTGATTATATTGACAGGACCTTCATATGTGGTGGTCTATGCAAACTGGTTGTTCGTGGGTCCCTAGCGAAATTTGCCAAGATATCTTACCTGTGCAGGAAGCGAAATGCCATTATCCCAGGCCGATGGAGTCTGAAGTTGCGAGTCCTCGATTCCGGTAACATCTGTCCAGATTGTACCCGTTGTTGAAGAAACACGCTCGACTACAATGGACTCTAGTGACTAACCTGAGCCATGTTGGAGATCGGAATACACAGAGTCACGCTTTGCCATTCGACTCTTCTTGTGATACGTGTCGTATAATAAAATACACCGACTAGTGAGGAGGGTGAAGGACGTTGAAGACGGGGGGAAGGGGGACGAGTATCTATCAAGAAGGAGAGTTGTGTAACTGTTGATCAAGTTCAAGGAAGGAAGGGCGGATGTACGTTGCTTTCTCTGGTCCTGATGTATTACACATCGTACTTATAGTCGCTTCTAGCCTCAACGCTGGGTACTTTCTTGTGCTAAAGGAGCCGGAATGTAAAGTGGCGCAAAGTGATATGCTACTCCGTGTTGCATGTGGCAGGAAATTCAAAGCCTGATGATCCTCGTCCTAGGCAATATACGACGGTAATCTGCTACAGCACAGACATGGTCTGATCCATATGTCGATAACGTGCCTTCCCCGGAATCCACTTTCGATTTTTCCCAAATGAAACGAAGAATTAGTCCCGTTTCTATATTCGATTTGACCTTCTCACCAGCCATTGTCCTGTGCTTTATCTTGCGGAAATCTTGCTCTGACACTCGCAAAATCAACGGTTACACTTTGATAAGTAAATGATAACTCTAAGCGCTCCGGCATATTAAGAGTACCTCCGGAACCGAATCTGGCTATGGCATCTTGTACGGCAGTGTGCTGCTTCAGGCCATCCACCAATGGTCGTCAATTGGTCATGTCGACCGGCAGTTTCTCACCACGAGTTACCTCGCATGTTGCGCCGGCCGCCCATGAAAGTCGGCGATGCTGACCAGCAGTTTCGCCACTGGTGCCTAACGTGTTGCGCCGTTCCATGGAAGTGGCCAGGTTGAGCGGCAGCTTCTCACCGTGACCACGAGTCGCCTAGTATGTTGCGCTGGACTGTGAAAGTGGGCCGCCAACCTGGGAGTCGAGTGTAAATGGATACGATCATCGATCGTAGTTTATACAGCCTCTCTCGACCTTTTCTCCTGGATAGGGTTCAATTGCGCAGAACCAAATTTATGCGGCGTAGGTAGTGCTGTTTTCTCCCTCGCCTTTCGTCCTGTAAAGGTGTTGATTTGATTTGAGTTCTATAGAACCAATAAATTTTGAAGAATAACGCATCGGTTCCGAGTTTCTCCCACACGAAGCGCCTGCCAGGCGCTGATTTGATTTTGTGTTTTATAGAGCCCGTAAAGCTCTGAAGAAAAACGTTTCAGATCCCAGTCCTCTCCCACACCAAGCACCTACCAAGCGTGTGTTTGATTTTGCTTCTATAGAGCCCGCAAACTCTGAAGCAAAACGTATCAGATCCGGGTCTCTCCCACGCGAAGCACCTGCCAAGCGTTGATCCGTTTTGTGTGTTCCATAGAACCCGTAAACTCTGAAGGAAAACGTATCAGATCCAAGTCTCGCCCACACGAAGCGCCTGCCAGTGATCCGATTACCCAGGAAACTATTTACCCTTCCAAGTCCCGTGCCGCGAACACTTATCGGACGGTGCGCCTCGATCCTTCGCAACGTAGTCTTGACGGGACACCTCGCAGCACGTAGAACGCGTCTTGAAGATTCGGAGATCTACAAGACCAAATTCAAAGATGTCCTGTTTTGCGATTACAGGAAGGACGATATCGTTGTCGAGTCGAAGCGTGCTCCCTACCTTCGTGTCTGTCTCTTCTTCCGACAGTCACATACTGGTCTGTTGCCGATGAGTCATGAAATGCACCATGCAGGGGTGCAGGATCCTGCCGAGTGCCTCTTCGATGACGATACTATCTCAAATGTTGAAGGTACGAAGCTTGTGGGTTGGAACCGCTCTGTGCACTTTCAGGAGCATAAGCTTATAACCTACCAGATATCAGCCGCAAATCACACGCCCACAGATCAAGAGATGCTTGCCAGCGACGACGGGATACCCATAATCGATTCGCAACAACTTGCAACAGTTGGGAAGCGTGTGGTCGGACACCTTATCTGGGCGGCGCAGTAGGATCCAAGTACGGGTTTGCCATGCGCTGTCGTGGGGCTTTCGAGGCGTATGATAGGGGTGTATTGTGCCAGCTCGGCCTGCAGCTCGAATAGAATCGTCGAGATGACTTGTGCTGGCTCAGCAGCTCCGGGGGGAGACGTTGTTAGGGCCCAAGGATAATGCCTGATATACAATAATCGTGAAGGACTAATACTGCAATCTGCGGTCATAAGGCTTGGGAAACTTTATTGTGGTGCGGGACGACAAGTCAGCATTGAATGATATTTATTGAGATCGCGTCATGACACAGAGGACAGGGAGTCGAAGCGATAAGCCCAAGGTTCACAACTTTGCGAGCTGAAGCAACCCTTCCGAATACGCTTTCGATTTGACCTTATCTACGTCCGCACGTGTAATCGGCCGCAGTTCATGGGCATGGTTATACCCCAACCTAATGACACACAGGGCGACGACGTCAATCGCGGGTCTCAAAGAAATCGAAAAAAAAGAAAAAAAGAAAAAAAGAAAGGAAAAGAAAGGAAAAATACCTGTCACGGCCATCCGGGCCAGCCTCGTGGTAAAACTCCGGCCGCCGAAGCAGGCTGATGACAGCCGCGCCACCGAGCCCGATGTTGTGCACAAGTCCGTACTTGCCCCGCGCGTCCTCGTGGTCAAATAGGCCGGAAGCCTGCATGGGCCCAGCCCCTGCCATTACGGGTAAAAAAAAATATCATCAGCACGATGCACAATGCATAGCATGAGGCGACAACTAGGTCGAGGCCTTACAGTTCCGCAGTTGCACTGTCAATCAAAAAAAAAAAGAAGCTTGGTCGGTCAACGGGGCCTCGTTTCTCTCCTCGGGAGGGGACGTACTGGTAATCGAAAAGTGCATCGCCAGGCCCGTGGCACCAAGGGGATGGCCTTTGGCTTCGAGCCCTCCGCTGGGGTTGATGACGTACTTTCCTCCGTGCTTTCCCCCACAAAAAAAGTCTCGTAAGTCAAATAGACACAGAAATTTCACTGCTCCACGATATACCGTGTTATCCCCACGCTCGACAAACCGATGCGAGTCTTGTATAGCACACAGTCCAAGTGCCGAATATGTCACCAGCTATGAAAGGAACGTTAAATTCAGGCATTTCTCTTCACATGCCGAAAGGGTGCAGACAACAACGAGGTCAACGCACTTCGTTCGCAGCGAAACAATCGTGCAGTTCGACCACCCCAACATCATCCCGACTCGCGCCTGCCTGTTCAAACATCTTATCGGCCAAACGACGCGTCATTCCATAGCCAACCGTGTCCATGGCACTGCGACCAGCGAACGCGTCCGGGACGTCTGTCCCGATCCCCGTCGCGACCAGCTCGATCGCCTGATTTTCGAGCTTGTTGGCGCGCACAAAGTCTTCGTTCGCAACGATGCAGCACGCAGCGCCATCCTATGATACACCCAGCCATCAGTCAGTCGTCAGTCGTCAGTCGGCCAGGGGTAATAAGGAGTTTTTCGCTCAACTGAGGTAGGACTACACATGAACTTGGTGAGCTCGTTCGAGATCTGCGGAGAGGCGAGGACCTCTGCTTCGCTATATCCCGCGCGGAACTGAGCGTATGGGTTGTTGACCGCATGTTTATGGTTCTTCGCCGCTAAGACCAAAGCAATCCCCCAGCGACGTCCGTCACCGTCAGCACACACCCACAAGGACACACAACTCGCGTGCCAGAGCACGCCCGCCATAAAGTTCGACAAGACAAGGGACTCACCAATCTTAGCCAAATGTTCCACTCCTCCCCCATACAACTTAAAATACTCCGTCGCCGCAGCCCCGAACACGCGAGGATTCGTCGGGCCCCGATCCGCACCTGGCGAAGCGCGCGCAGCGGCCGCCATAAGCGGGCCCACGGGATGAGGGCGATCGGACCAAGGGCCCTTCCCACCTCCCAGAGCGCCCGGCGACATGCGCTCGAAGCCGAGGGCGAGCGCGCAGCGTGCTTCGCCGGCACGGACGAGCGTCGCGGCGTGTACGAGCGCGGTGCTGCCCGTCGAGCAGTTGTTGTTCACGTTCGTGATCGGGATGCCCGTGAGGCCGAGCTGGTAGAGCGCGGCTTGGCCGCATGTCGAATCTCCAAAGACGTAGCCGACGGAGGCAGCATCGATGGCGTCGTAGGTGATCCCTAGTGCGAGTGCGAGGGCACGTTGGCGATTGTCCGTTATAGGGGGATAGAGCAAATCTATGGAAAGTGGAAACGTACCTGCATCGAGGAGCGCCTTCGTCGCGGCTTCCAGGCCCATCTGTGCGTACAGTCAGAATCACCATGGAGTTTTGGGGATACACCGTACTTCGTTGGTCTGTCTTTGACCTCTGGGCTATCATCATCGGTTGGCATGATGTTGGGTTGAATTAAAGTGAGCCCCAAACCTTCGTAAAGGCCGTACAGCCCACACCGACAATAAACACACGTCCCATACCAGGTAATATAGACAATTCAGTGGGATGCGATGAAAGAAGATTCACGCGTGTGGTACGACGGACAACTGGCCCGACACTCGGGATCATAAATAGCCGAAAACTCATCACGTGTATACAAAACGATACGAATCACAACCAAAAACCATGTCTATAAAGCGCACGTATCCCGGATCCTCTCTCAATCATCGTCTTCGTCTTCGTCATCGTCAGCCTCCGCGAGCCACTAAAAGGTGATCAGTAAGATTACAACTGGCGCGAATAAGAGTGTTCCACCTTCAGGAAAGGCTCGCTAGCCTTGCGCACTTTCTTGCTCGTTTCCTTGTCAACATACTTTTTACTGACGTGCGTACCCCACGACGTGATAACATCTTCTTCCAGTACATCTGCCTGATAAAACTCCATCAGGATCTTTGGGATGACCGCAATGAGATCTGGGCGTTCGAGCCCAACGAATCGCTCAATGCCACCCAGTAAAGCCTTCTGGTGTTTCTCGGACGTCACCATCTGCGGCCATCATTGTTCATCGTTGCGCACTACAGCAACAGCTAGCGGCGCACCTTTTGGAAGACGGGAAGATATCCAGGAATCTCAGTAATGATGTCGCCGTTGCCGGCGAATAGAGTCTGCGCGAGAATCTGGACAGCCTTGTGCTTCTTTTCAATGCCGAGCTCCTGCACCTTCTTGAATACCTCCACCGCATTCCCAGGATTCTCCCTCACCCAGTTGCCGAGCTGGGTATAAGGGCTGTCTGCGTCTTCATCGCTCTCATCGTCACCCCCACCTGCAAGGCCGAGGCCAGCCACTTCCGCAGTGACAGAGGCAATGCGAGCCTTGACGGCATCGGCAGAGGTGTCGGCCGACCATCCTTCGTCGGCGAGGCGGGATTCAGAATTCAACTCCAAGGCCTCCGCTTTGATGCGCCGAGTCATCTCGTCGTCGCTTCCAGCGTCGGCACCAGTTTCTCCATTCTCCCCAGCACCAGTGGCGCCATTGACCTCGCTAGAAGGACTGGGGGCCTCCGCGTGTCCGCCCTTGCTCTTCTTGTTCTTCTTCTGCGGCGGGTTTTTGAGAATATAGGTGGAAAGGCGGTGGCGCATATCGACACCTGTACGCTCGCCACATGCCTTGCAGTCGCGTACAATCATCTCGTTCTTTGTAACGACGAGATCCGTCTCAGGGTTCTTGCATGAACCGCAGAGGACGAACTTGTCGATGAATGCATCGAGTAATTCGCGTAGACGTCTGGCATCGTGTGCGCCATTCACAATGTAGCGGTCATTTTTCTCATCCACGGAAGTCTGGGCACCGAGTTCAGAGCCGAAGAATTTTGTCGGGTAGGTGGGAGGACGAGACAGGGCACGGGCGACATCGGACATGTTGGGAACTACCGTCTTTATGCCATTACCTTTGCCCTCGATTTTGGTAAGGAGGACAGGCATGCTGCAAGACCAAATAGAGAGGATAAGCATCGTAACGGGCGTAGCAAGATTCACACGTACCGGTAACGATAGAACTTGTCATCGACATCGCGACGGATATTTACAAACCCGGCCATGCTGGGCACGTCTTAACGCTACAAACAGAAAGAGGCGATCGGTCAGCGAAATCCCACATATTAGACCGTAGGGCAAGGGCTATAACCCTAGCCCAGTTGACATGTCAGGCCTGCCCGCCCGGGATAACCAAGTATTACCCCATAGGGGGCACGCAAAAGGGGACCGAAAAGCTCTCAAGAGACGCGTAAGGGGGGAGATACTCACACTATACGATATGTTGGGGTGGATGAAACGCAGCAACTGTCTTGAATCCGAAAAGGGTCGAAGCATGAATCCTCTGCTCACACAGAAGATTGAGTGGGGAGTGAAGCTAAAAAACGAAATTGTGGGCGAAGAGAAACAGCCAGTAGCTAGGAAAGGGGCTCGATGGTCGTGGTTCGGAGGAAAGAGGAATGAAAACGCGCTCGCTCATCCTCACTCTCCCTCGGCCGGCTCTTTCCGCCGTTCTCCCACGCTCTGCATAAGCCTCCAACTCGTGCAGATACTCGATTAGCTTGCTTACTACCCGTACATTCACACTATTGCCTATTAATCTATACTGGGTCTTAGTAGAGACACCCTCCGGCCATCGAAATGTGCCGTTACTACCCACGTCCTCGAAGCAGAACAGCCGCAGCAACTCTTCAGGTGAGAAATACCGCAGCCGGAGAGGACGCAAAATTTCCACTGCGCGGTCATCTCCGCGGGCTTGAGCGAGCAAAAACTTGTCGAACGTCTCGGTAGTCTGTTACGTGTGGATGAATCAGCGAAACCGTTTTGCAAAACCATTTTACCACCACACTGACGTCAAGTTCTTCATTCTCCTGGAGAATTGATCCCGCCCGCTCCACCAGCTGTGTGTACCCTGCGCCGCAAGTCGAAAACATGCATCGGATGTTAGAGTCGACAATTTTCACCGACCTCTGGTAAAGCAGCACGTTCGCGTTGCAGATGGCAGGACGATGTCAAACAGTCTGCCCCACTTGGCTAGCACGCGTTCGGGTACCGGGCGTGCTATTTGGGTATCCGCTACGTCAAGGTAATCACGCAAAGGCCGCGCACTGTCCTCGGCCGTCTCGGGTCCATCGGCGGACAGCCTCGCATCGCTCCAATCAGCGCCGTGACCAGGAATGTGGCGCAAGATCCGATCCGAGTCCGTCGACTGCACGAAAGCACCCGAGGGGCGTGTCGACAAGGGTCCCCGTCCCCGTGCTGCCAACAGGTAGTATCGCAAGCGCGAGTTAGGCACGCCGAACTGAAGGGGCGTCAAAAGAAGCTCGCGCGAGACGAACCCCAGTTTCGTGAGAACGGCCAGGACACGTGTTCGCGTGGTGGATGCCTATTCGCCCGCCCGCACGAATCATCCTTGAGCTATTTGTAAGGAAGAGCTGTGAGTGTGGTAACCTCGGACCTCGAACCCCGCGACGTTCTCAACGAGTAGATAGGCGGGCGCCGCCCCGCGTGCGGCGAGCGCGGGCAACACGTTTTCGATCAAGTGCAGGAATGATTGTGCGCGGGGATCTGCGGCCCCTTTAGCCCTTGGGTTGAGTACTGTGTATGGTTGGCACGCCGGAGACAAGAGCCAGACGTTCGCGTTGAGTGGCTCTAGTGAATCCGCATCCAACGTGCCGATGTCGACCTGGCTCCTGAGTAAGAAATACGGATTGCAGAGCACAGCGCGGAAAAAAAAGTAGTTTCTCACGAAAATACGCACCTTGCGAGCAATGCCTGGACCGTGGTTCGCCGTGTAGACCGAACAAGCGATTTGGTCCCAATCAAAAGCGCCGACGACGGTCGCGTCGACTCCTACACTGCTCCTTGCGAGGGCGTAGTGTAATCCGCCTGCTCCACGAATTGGCGATTGATGAAAAAGGTGGAATGGCTGAAGAGTGACGGACCTATGCCGCAATAAAACTCGAGCGCCCTGATTGACTCTGGCATGGGTCGATTTCAACCACTGTAACTCAGAGATGACAAACTACCCCTCGGCTCCTCGGGATTGGCGCGCCGCGAGCCGTGAATTGATAACGAGCTCAGCTGACATAATCACTCACAACCCAGTTCGCCGCCTCTCGCTGTAAATCGCGCTAATTTCCAACTCTGCGCCCAACACTCATCGTCCATCCATCCCCATTCCTCCCTTCTCTTTTCTCCCAAACAATAACGCTCGGTTGGCAGAGTGCTTGAATCGACAGTTGATCGACAGTACGTTGTGTATCCGAAAGGGACCGGCTATCGCTGTCGCAAGGCATGGTTCTCCCACAACCGACCCCGACCCCAGCAGAGCACGAATCCTCCCAAGACGTGGCACTTTCAGAACATGCGGCTGAAAATATGGATGCGATGCCACTGTCAACCTTTCCGGCCACGACATCACACGTTGGGGAGCCTCACCAGGCTACTCCTGCGCTGAGTTCAAGGTGCGCCATCATGTCTCATACCCTCAATGGATGGTTGATACTAACGTCTTTGTACCCGCAAACAGCGAATTACCAGTGCTATCGCCGTTTGGGTCCTTGACATCACATCTGCCAACACCCCAGAGGTGAGTTATCTTTTCTCAAGGGTCAACCCCAGATGCGGAATCGTAGCGCGGGACGACTTGAAGCTTTGCTTCTCGATGGCGAAGGTTTTACCATCATTTCCCGAACAATCTGCATCATCATAGGCATCCCCACTATCATTTGAGCTGCCTAACCACCTTATATCCTCATTTGCTCGTGTCCAAATGCTGACGGTGGCCCCACAGCCCTAGCAATGCTGGTCCTTACTTGAATGGAAAAAACGAGTCACCTGTATTAACTAGGTATCTATACCCTCCTTGGCTGATGCGAACAGTCGATTCTAATGACTTGACCTACCTGCTTCTAAGTGCTGCCTCACCGCAACGCCTGCTAGGGGACAACCCCGTTGCTTCCGCCTCGCGACAGATGCTCACCCCTGATTCGAGCCCAGCCGCTGCACGCAGGTGTGCGCTTCACGAAGAAGACACGACACCTACGAAAAAGTGTGTTTTTATTCAGGCTTTTGTATGATTCAATTATCTCACACACCTCAGACGTAAGACACCGCCAATGACGCCACCACCCCCAGCTCACATGTGAGCAATTCGTTGCTTTATGTCGTTCTGTCGCTAATACGGGCACAGAGACCCCATTAAAGAGGAATCTCCAAGGGGCAGCAGTGGTACGCTTGCTGAGTCTGCGTCTGCCAGTTCACCTGTGCAGTCAGCCCTCTCATCTCCCTTTATGCAAAAAGCATCTTCGGCCTCTCCACCAAATCCACCCACATCGCCTTCCCCCGTGCGTCCCGCGGGGGGCGAGATTGCCCGCATCCGCGCCGACGAAGCTGCTGCCCGTGCTGCACAAGAGCGTCTCGCAGAAGCACGCCGGCCCGATTACATGAAGCGTATCTCACGCGGCGACGCCCAGAGCACCACGGACATGCCGGGTCTAGGCATTGCGGAGACACCAATAAAGGGTAGACGTATCGAGTTGTGGGGCTTTCAAGAGACGAGTGAGGAGAGTTTTGAAGAACGGCTTATGGCTGGAGGGTATGGCGGTTACGGCAGTACTGCACCTGAGCGAGCTACGACGCCGCCCGCTCCGTCTCGTGCGCTCGAATGGGTAAGCAACCTTACGCCAGGACCACATGGGTCGTCATCGACAGCAGGACAAGAAGATACTTCAACCGATAATCCCACCGACGAGCGCGAGGCAAGAAAACGGCGCCGCCTCGAGGCGTTCCGTCGCGTGCACACCCATGTCAATACATCCTTGCACCCTATCGAGGTTGAAGGCAAGGGGCGGGTGTTGCTCGATGTCAGTGCGGAAGAAGTTCCGGAGTTGCTCGAGGAGTTGCAGTCCTCTACGACAGGCAGGAGACGCGGGGGAAAGAAACGGCGGCGGGGTGGAACCGGTTCTCGCGGTGGCAAAACACGGACCGTACGAGAGGAACCGAAGCCCCCACGTGTACGCGGAGGTATTCCGCTTGACTGGCCAGACGAAGAGTTTCCTTGGAACGTCCGGACGCACGAACGTCGTGAGCTGAAAGCTGCGGAGGAAGCTGATCGGATGCGGTGGATCAAGCGATTCTTGGACGAGGACAGCGACGCAGCGAACTCCGAGGATGGTTTCCAGGATGAAGATGGTCATCCAAAAGAGCCGGGCCGGGTAGGGTCGCCAACCGTTCATCAAGGGAGTGGTAAAATGGTCTCATTACCCCACCGAGACGTCATCACCTTGCAGAAGGTATTCGTACCGAGTGATCCTGCGGATGCCCGTGCGGCGTTGCTCTCCAAGCAATCTGTTCGTGCGGTTGCCGCACGGCGAAGGCTGCAGGCGCAACCCTCTGCCAACGCCGAAGGAGAAGAAATTCTTTGCATCTGCCGTGGGAGGGACGACGGACGGGAGCTCGTGCAATGTGACGACTGTAGGACGTGGTACCACTTGGAATGTCTTGGGATCAATGACACGGCAGAACTTGGACGCGAAGAAGACCTTTGGTACTGCCATAATTGTGTGGCCTTGATGAATGGGTTATCGATCTCAGAACCGACCTTTGCACCGGTTGAAGAGGGGTCCCCACTCCATCGACGGCGCGACCCTCTCTTCTATGAAGTGCTGCAAGAGTCACCCGCAAGTGCTGACTGGCGATTTCATCCGAATGGCCTTGGTCCAACGACGCCAAAGGCCAACCCATCCCGTGCAGCGGCCATCGAAGCCTATACACGATCATCCTTCGGATCACGGAACGGACCACAGACACCGCGAAACAGCAGCGCGACGACTGAGCGTGTGCGCGTGTACACGACACCAGGGGCAGAAGAACGTATATTTCAAGATGATGTCTCGCCTTTCGACCCCGCGTCTACGCCGTCACGTGGGGTACGCGTTGGTGCAAGTCTCAGTTCCGTCTTCGCGACGCCCAAATGGCAGATTCGCGTTCCGCCGACGTATTCGCCATCTCCACATCGCAACGGCACCGGCCCAGGTGG
>QFEY01007269.1:0-15586 GCA_003316435.1 Russula virescens | reverse complement strand
CCCTCGTCGTCCGAGTCAACGCCGATGTCATTCAAGCGCTTGCAGCGGACAATCCGATCCGCGACCAAGTCCATAGGGAAACCAAGTGGCGCTCATTCTTCCTCTCCACCCTGTGATGACTTTGCAACCATCACAGCTAAAGATAATGCTCGTGCCTTCAAGCAGACTGCCGAGGTCAAATTGACCGATGTGACGGCGAGAGAAGATAGTAATAAGGAACGGACCGGCGTGCTTAAACGGTTCGAGACCAAGGTCGCCCTGCTCCGTACAAGGAAGGTGTCGGCCACAGAACCATCAATCACGACCCCTGTACCCCCGCCATTGTTTAATCCTGAAAATGATGTTTCGGAAAGACAAGATAGCCTTCCTGGTGAATACGGCAAGGACCAACACCGATTTCGATTGCCTGGGTTCACGAGCTTCGTGACTCCTTCGCTCAGACATGCTTCGCTTTCCTCGCCCACCGTCCATCTTTCCTCGCACGGCCCTACTTCCCCATCATCTCCAACGTCTTCCTCATCCCAGCCCAGCCGCCCCATTATAAGTCCTCCCGCCCCCCTCACTCCGAAGCGTCCCTCTGTCGCGAATGCCAATTCCCCTGCCTCTCCATCCTCCTCCCGGCCTAGAAAATCTCGTCCTGCGCCTATTTTGCCTTCTTCCCCATCTACACCATCCCTCGGCCGTTCCGTGCATTCTTCTTCGCCGGCGCCTACCACTCCGACCAGGCCTGGCGGTCGAGAACCAGTCAGTCCGCCTGGCACCCCTACCCCATCTTCTCGCAGTCTATCACAGCAACAGCGCCAGCAACTCGGAAAACGCTCCTCTTCTACCACAGCTCGCTCTTCGTTGGACCAACTACCGTCTTCCAGCCCGTCCTCTCCCACATCTCGCCAAAGAAGCCCGAGTTCTCCCCGTGCCCAATCCCCTCGCTCATCTCGCGTGGTCACCCCGCGCGGTTTTACCTCCGCCTCGACCTCTAACCTCAATTACCCGCCTTCTTACTCGTCCAACGCGATCCGGCGGTCGTCTTTAGATCGCCGTTCGCCTTCGCCTGCCCTTCAGCGCGCTTCAAGTCCGATCTCACACGGCAGACCGCGCGCACTTTCTCCTAGCCAGTATCAACGTGCCGTCTCTCCATCCACCGGTTTGACGACCCGTCACGCGAACGGTTCCACTTCGTCAATTTCATCGCCGGATCCGTTCAATCCAATGCAACGCGAGGCGGTGCGTGTAGCCACTGCGATTCTCTGCAGGGAGATGTTGCGCCCGGGGCAGAACACGGGCCTTGGCGTACGCGAATCGGAGGAAGTTGAGGTGCGCATGCGAGCGCTCGCTCGTCTTGAGCGTGTGTGGGGAAAAAGCAGTGCCTTTGCGAATGCGAGCGTTACCCAATTAGGTGCGACAGGTTCCGGGATCACTGGTGGAAGCGCCAGCATGGCCGGAGAAGAGAGAGAGAGGCGCTTGTTCACAGAGGCGCTTCGGGACGGTTACGTTCTTTGCCAGTGAGTTGTGTCCATTTTTTCTCTTGGTTACCGCTTGTGATGGTGGCGGGATACTAACACCTTTTTCTGTCATTTCATTTACAGACTCATGAACAAGTTGCGGCCGGGCTCCATTACACGGGTCGAACCGCGCGAGGACGGCAAGCTCCGTATGTCGAACGTCACCAAGTTTCTTGCATCCTGCTCTGCAAACGGACTTCCACCAGACGATCTCTTCCTGCGAGACGATCTTATTGAGGCCACTTCTGACTCCCTCGCACGTGTGGCAAAAACTATTATTGTTCTCGTCAAGTGGGCAGAGACGCCTGTTACAAAAAACTCTCATATCTTGCGTGGTGGAGGCAACCTCAAATCCGTCGCGAAACCAAGCTCAAACAGCTTTGTGGGCTCACCATATCGCACTGGCTCTTCCTCGTTCGCAGTGATGTCCTCGCCCAATCTGTCCGCACAGTCTCCACCGCGCGTACCGTCCTCTCCCACACGGACCAACACGAGGCGATGGACACCTCCCTCTGTTGGTCTTCCCACGTTGAGGCCAGCCAGCCCTGATTCTACCTCTTTGTCTAGTGATGTGGCGACAGCACCTGGGACAGAGACAGATGGGAACGAAACGCCGACCCGGACCAGCGACCGCGATGAGGTGCCTCCAATCCCTCCCCCACGCTCTCCCTTGCGCTCGCGGCCATCCGAGCGCTCACTGACTACTCCTAGCGCCGGAGAATCGCCGCTTACGCAATCCCCATCCTATAGACACTCTACACGCGTATCTGTCGCTGACTCGACGACAAACCAGTCGATCGCGTCGAGCAACCTCACAGACATGAGTACATACTCGAGCCTACTCGACGCTGGTATCGGGAATGGGCGCAGCTCTGGCGCGTATGGAAAGTTTGGAACAATTCGGACCGTCACGACTGAAGCGACGTCATTTGTGCCATCCGAGTGGCCAAGTATGACGCGTACGGAGGCGAGTGCGGTGGCCGCATCCATATCGGCCTGCGATGACAATTCTGCCGGGGGAGATGGCAACAACCACGGCCCAACTACCGGTGGCAGCGGCATTCTGTTCAATCAGCGCAGACATGGCGGCCTCGAGTCCCCTGTACGTTCTCGCGAGCGAAGGCCAAGTGAGGCTGTCCCTGTCGACTTGTCACGTGTTGTCGAAGAATCTGAAGAACCGACGAGTGGTGGTGGTGGCAGAAGCAACAGTGGCGTGTCGCCTGGGCGAGTAGCAGCGGCAAATGGGCGCATCAATCTCAAGCAAGGCAAATGGCCGGATGACTTTCTTGATGCACTCCAGCACGTACCTTCTCGCCCGATCGCGATCAAGAAGCCTTCTCGGACTTCGCTGTCGGTATCCGCGGACGCCTCACCTATTGTCCATGATGGATCTGCCTTCGCAGATCTCGGTGCCCCGTCGGCCTCTCCACCGCCGAACCTCGAGTCACAGCTGTCGCCTCTTACCGCACGACGACCGGCACACCGAGCGCGACACAGCGTTGACACGCCTGTGCTTGCACCCAGGGACTCCCTACTCCCCCGAGACTCCAGTCCGGACCCAGGCTCGCACGGCTCTGGCCTGACGGCGTCCGGCCGCGTGGTACCGCGCCGGAACAGCACGCGCAGTGGGATTTCTGGGCAGAGGAACGGGATATACGTGCCGAGGCGGAGTGGCCCCGAGGATGGTGCGAACAAGGGAGATGTAATGGATCCGTCCGTCGCTATTCCCTTCCCGCGCGCCGTGTCTGGCGAGTACGCACCCTCCCCCAGCTCCTTGAACGCACCTTCTCCGCTATCCGACTCGATCGAGCGCGCCTCGTCCAACGAGCGTGGTACCGGCACTGGCTCCGTTTTGGGTGTAGATTCGCGCTCGACTTCGGACGTTGCTAATGGTTTCACGCAGCCCCAGCCGCCCCGCGGTCGATTCCAGAGCGAGGTGGACGGGGCGAGTTCACGCCGGCGGCCGCGGCCTAACTCGTACGATGAATTCGGCGCCAAACCACGTCGGTCACGCTTCGAAAGCATGGTCAACCTCGGCGTTGCATCAGGGGAGAACGCGAGCGCCAGTGATCTGATGGCGCGTGATGCGACGGAGGGAAGCGTATCCCGACAGACGCTGGTCATAAGGGAGGAGGGCAAGGCGCCGACGCACTTTGTGAGTGTCCATTCTTCCTCTGGTGTTGAAGGAGGCAGAGGTTTATTTGACGTCCTTTACTCGTTTTATAGCAACTTGGCAATTGTATTGGTCGCGGGCAGTTTGGATCGGTTTATCGTGCGCTTAACTTGAACACGGGCCAGATGGTTGCGGTGAAGCGGATAGGGCTAGAGGGCTTGAAGGAGGAAGAGATCGCGCAGCTCATGCGCGAGGTCGATCTGGTTAAAAGGTTGTCGCATCCGAGTATCGTCAAGTACGAGGGTATGACCCGGGATCAGAATACGCTTAGTATCGTTCTTGAGTGCGTAATCTCCCCACCGCCTTTTATACTGCGCAGTGCTCCCCACTTTGGTAGCCCCGCAGCTTGTTATTCTTAGCATGCTAACAACTTGACGTCACCACGTGCAGGTATGCCGAGAACGGGTCGCTTGGCCAGACTCTTAAAGCATTCGGGAAGCTAAACGAGAAGCTGGTGGCGAGTTACGTCGTCAAGATTCTCGAGGGGCTAGACTATCTCCACCGTAGCGATGTGGTTCATTGCGATCTTAAGGCCGCGAACATCCTCACGACGAAGACCGGGAACGTGAAGCTCTCCGATTTCGGTGTCTCGCTCAATCTCCGTGCGATGGAACGCGAGATCAAAGACGTCGCTGGAACTCCCAACTGGATGGCACCAGAAGTCATCGAGCTCAAGGGCGCATCGACAAAATCCGACATTTGGTCGCTTGGCTGCACGGTCATCGAATTGCTCACCGGACGTCCCCCGTATGGGGATATCGCCAACGCCATGACCGGTACGGAGCCTCCCTTTCCATTTCCATTTGATGCACAACCTGATAAGAATATATATAAAAACTATATATTGATAGTGATGTTCCGAATAGTCGAGGACAATTGTCCGCCCATCCCAGAGCGTTTCTCTGCACCGCTTGTTGCGTTTCTGAAAGAGTGCTTCCACAAGGACCCGGGGCAGCGACCGAGCGCGGAGCAACTATTCGAGCATGAGTGGCTGAAGAATCATTGGGGATTGAACAAAGTAAGGAAGGCCGAAGCGATCATTCCGCATATCCGCATTCGAGCTGATGATTCTTCCTCCCCCTTTCCTCCGCGAATTTTTTCTTTTCTTTAGGACCTTCGCCCTCAGGACAGCATACCATTCCTACGGAGGGTGAGCGCTGATTTACAGAAGAACGACGCGGCGCGTAATTTAATAGCGAGTCTCGACCGTGACCTGGTCGAATCACCCGTTCCCGAGTATGCTCGTATGGCCGCGGACGACTTGATGCCTTCGAGTTCGCCGGGCCATCGCTCGTTTACGAATGCGTCACCAGGCATCCCCGAAGCTCCTCCGACTGATTCTGACCTGTTTGACATGCGCGAGCACACCTTTGTAAAGACGACGTTCCAAAAGCGTGCGTTGAGGCTGGGCCTCCCTTTTTTTCAGACGATTTCCCATGCTAATTGCGACGTCCTTTTTCTCCTTTCAGCCGTCAGCTGTCGAGTGTGTATGGATCCCGTGAAAAAGGGGGCCGTCTTGTGTTCCCACTGTAGCCTCATAGCCCACTCGAAGTGCGCCTCCCGCGCACCACCAACGTGCGATCTCCGATCGAAGTTGCTCATGCACGCCCAATTTGCGGGGCGGGGTAGCCCCACCGACCTCTTCCCTCGCTTGCCACCGTCTGCAGGCCCTGCATCCGATGGGCTTGGTGCAACCTCGTCGCATGGCAGCCTGGATCGCGAACGCGCAAACTCGCCCCCGCTCGCTTCGTCGTCGCCGCCTGTAGCGTATAAAGTATTTGCCCCATTCAAGCGTTCCCACACCTCATACTCGCCCGATCCTGCGCAATCGAACTCGTCCATCTCGCTCACCGGTGTCCCCACCCCTTCGCAGCAGCAGCAGCGTCGGCAACAGCAGCCAGAAAAGAACCTGCTTTCCGAGGGCGGCGTTATCAGACGGAAACTATCAATTATCCTGACGCGCCAGAGGGACCCGAATTTGCACGTAAAGGATCGCCCGCGGCCGCTGTCGATCGCAAGCATCGGCTCGTCGTCGCCGCACTCGCAGCAATCAAACAGCATACGGAGCTTGCAGACCGCGGCGGAGAGCATCTCGAGCCGAGCCGCGCGCGCCGAGGCATCCGTTGCGACAGAATCATCCGCGGATGCCCCTACTACCGGGTCAGGGCGGCGCGGCGCGAGCGTCTATTCGGGTGCGTCGACCGTGCCGGATGGCATGGACGAGCCATCGACGATGGCAGCCGATCTAGGCGCGTCACCTGTTTCTCCTCATCCTTCCGCTCCTGCGTCGGCTCCGATGTCGAACGCGAAGAAGGCGCCCGCTATTGTCAGTGGTGCGCAGGAAACGCACCGGACGAGACGCGGGCGTGGCGAATCGAAAAGCGGGAACTGCGCTATCCAGTAAAAAAACAACCCTGACAAGCGAATGTGTGAAATTCAAGGTGTACGAATATATTATCTTACACATCTTTCCGATTTTTCATCCGTGATCCTGTTGTTGTATGTGCTACCTTCTCTCTATCTCTCTAGTGCCTCTTGGGTTCGACTTTTGGCTTGTGAGCCTGTTTCGCTCTACATATGCATCCAGTTTCTCTACCCTACTATCCATCATCCACTTCCACTCCCCACTTCACATCATTTCATTTCACTTCATCGTGCGGACTACATTCAATACCTACATCTTTTCCATCTTTTCGTGCATTTGACCATGATCATGAATAATACCTTACGGACTATTTGTTTACCTCTTGACCCGCGCATCTCATGGCTACCTATCTACTCCACGTACGTGCAACACACCTACATTCTACTACCGCCTACCACATCTATTTTCCTTTCTTTCCCCGCTGTGCCGGGGCATGCCATTACGAATCAGCTATCGATGAATCTCCCTCGGTTACGGTTAATAAATTTTTTCCCCAAAGAAACGTTCAACAAGGTATCTATCGTGACGCTCCAGTAATAAGTGTTAGTGTGGGGTTTTCACTGAGATCCATGGGCCGGTTTGATAATAATCTTTTCTCAAATATATGATTATATTCACGGTCACTCAACTCTCAATTAGTAGCACGAGCTTGCGTTGTTCACATTGCCAACAGACAAAAGAAAAAAAAAAGATTGGAATTCTAGAAGTTGTGGCACGATAGGTGTTTTCTATAGATATCTATATATACATTTATTAGGCGTGACGGCATGGCGACGCCTTATTGGGACGTCGCAGCTGCCATCCCTGTTTTGTTGGCCATTGCGTAGAGGAGGTCTTTGTCGCCGCTCTGGTCGACCAACGAGCGGAACCTACCGTTCTCTTTTTTGAGCAGCTCGCTAGGCTTGTCGAATTCGACCTAGACCGCACGAAAGGAATGAAAATGAGCGTGGAGGCAGAGGGTGGTGTTGATGATGGACCAGTGTGGTCAGAAATGCGTCGAGTGGGGACTAGAAAAGGCACTTACGATGCGACCTGCGTCCAAGACCATCTGTTGTTTTTATTTTTCGTGTTAGCTTGCATTTTAAAGGGGGGGATGAAGCAAAAGGCCCACGTACGACTTTATCGGCATCGATGACCGTCTGAAGACGGTGTGCGACTGTGATCAGCGTCACATCGTTTTTGAGCTCGTTGCGGAGGGACGTCTGGATGATGGTGTCTGTCTTGTAATCTGCAGTCCTCGCGTCAGGGGAGAGAAAAATAAGAGGAAAGGGGGTGCCGTTACCGATAGCAGACGTTGCTGGAAGTGGGTTTTGTTTAGCCGTAGGGACAAACCGTGGAAACAGAGGCACACCTTCGTCGAGGATGAGCAGCTTGCTCCCGCGTACGATAGCACGCGCCAACGCTAAAATCTGTCGTTGGCCGACGGAAAGGTTACCGCCACCGGTTGCGATCGGGCTGTCCAGCGTGAGACGATCCTCGTCATCGTCGTTCTGTAAGGAAAATAGGCCGGAAGCGCGCAGCGCTCCATTAAGTGTCGCATCGTCGAATTGCGAGAAGGGGTCCAAGTTTTCTCTCAGCGTGCCGCTCAGTAGTTCGGGCTAGGATAGGATCAAGATGTCACTTCAGCAGGACATAGAAGTACCCAAATAAAAGTTCAGATCGTACCGTTTGGGGAATGATGGTAATGCTTGAACGGAGAGCATCTAGGTTGATCGAGCTCGTGAGTTTGCCGTCGTAGTACACATTGCCTTCAGTGAAGATGCAACGTAGCAGAGACAAAGTCAGAGAACTCTGTGAGATATCACGATCGGCATCTCTAAAGTGATAACGATACAGGCCGGTTTACCTTGCCACTTCCCGTACGACCAACTGACTAAGGGATCAAAACTCGCAACCGGACATGTTTCACGAGTACTTACCAACGCCGACGCGTTCGCCAGACTTGATATGGAAAGATATGTCGTGAAGGACCTTCGGGCCATCCTGATAATCCGTATGAGACCCAAAAGGAACGGGAATAGCGACGGAACATTTACGTACAAGAGAATAACGCGCAGAAAGCCGCTCGACCCTGAGGTCCCCGCTTGCCGGCCAGTACGCTGGTGGAGCTCCTCTCTTGGTTGGCTTTTGTTCTTGCTCGATGTTGATGTACGCGTTCATGCGCTCCAAGCTGTAGCACCGATAAGTATCGTGTTATTCAAGGTGACACATTGTTTCACCTGTTGCCTGGAACAAAGCGGAAATTTTTATCAGAAAATGGAGCGTAATTCAAATAAGACAATTATCCTTACTGTTGACCTCAAAGTCGTTGAAGAGGCGCACCCACCAGAGTATCATGCCGCTAAACCCGACTAGGACCAAGGATTAGTAGTCAAGCAGAAGTCGGGGTCATAAAGTGCATGCGTACTAGCCATCGTAAGCGAGAAACCTGTATCCGAAGGGAGAGCACGATCATTGGGGACGTAAATCAAGTAAGCAGCAAGGGCCGCGGCAAACAGTCCACCAGCAAAGTCGACGCGCAAGCTGATCCATCTGCAGACAAGAAGCGCGGGAAGATGAGAGGGGGTTGGGAAGCTTTACGATAAGTTGGACCCGTGCCTATTCATATTGTAGAAGGATCTGCCAGCCCTCGAGTACTTATCAATCCGCTTATACGACTCTTCACGGAAAGCAAGTTGCGCTCCGTATGCACGAATGGACGCTAAAAAGGTAAAATCGTTGTCAGAACCGACCCGCACAAGGCATCACGCCAAGCGCAGATGACGAACTGATTCCCGCGACAGCAGCACCAAAATGACCCAAGACTGGGGCCTTCGCATTGCTCATCTCACGCTTGATCGCGATTTGTGCCTTCATGTACACCTGGCCAAGCCATGCCCCAAGGACGGTAATAACCGTGCCTGGGATGATGAATACGGGAGTAAGGTACACCACAGCGACAAGCTTGATCAGTAGGGTCACAGCGATCTCGGTGAGCCACGTGAAGGTATTGGATATGGGGCCATCCACTGGAAAATAACTGTGATTTCATTCAGGCACCAAAAGCCAAAAAGCTTACAGGCACGGATGTCCTGGGTAACACGCGTGATCACTCGAGATGTCGGGGTTGTGTCTAGCCATCTGAAAGGTAAATGGGAATCAATGATTCTTAATCTCAATACGGATACCGAAGGACACACCTCAAGGTCGTACCCAGGACAGACTCGATGAGTTTGGCATGAATCGTTCTTGAGGCTCTCAGGGTTCCAAAGACGTATACAGCAGAAGCGGTTGTGTAACAGATCGTTGCGGCAAGCAGAATGAGCCCATAAATTGAGAGATAGCTGAAATTTGATAAGTCAACGATAAAAAAAGAGTCGCGAAAGGAGGAGGACTGTCCACATACAAAGCGACGCTGACTTGCTCGGGCGGGTAAATGTCATATTGCTCGGCCCAGTATCCCATAAACCACGTTTGCCCGGTCAACAATCCATCGCAAAGGAGCATGCCGCCCGCGAACAATATCCAGAAAAGGACGGCATGGGATCCCCCCAACCCTCCGAGGAACAGTTTAACTTTTGGGGGACCACGTCAGTTTCAGGGGCTTATCTTTGAGAAGTGAAATGGCAATTACATGCATCCCAGCTGACATGCCCCTCGGCGATCTCCTCAGCCACAATCAACTTGCCGTCGGCCTGTTTCGCTGCTGCATCGGGCCCTTCTTGGTCGATTCGTCCCTCTTCGTCCTTCATTGCCCGATTGTCTTTGACCATTTCCGCAGCGAGTGCTTTGTCTTTTGCGACTGCGTCCGACACTGAGCCGCGGCAAACTACGCGTCCGTCCAGGCCAAGAGACACGACATAGTCCGCAATCGGGCTAGCCATCGCGATGTTGTGTGTCTGTATCGGTCGTGATGACAAAAGCTGCTGAAACCCGTACAAATCGTTTCACTTACGACAAGTAAGACCGTTCTTCCACGAATGAGGTCACCCTTGAAGCACTTCTCAACAATCCATCGTGCAGTGTGGACATCCAAAGCAGCCAGGACCTTGTGCGTACGACATTGATAGTGGGCAACAAGAACCTCAAAGATTATGAAGGTGCTTACGTCATCCAAAATGAGAATCTCGGCCGAGGAATAGATAGCGCGTGCGAGGGTGACACGAGCTTTCTGACCACCGCTGTAAGATTAGAAGAATCAGCAACAAATTCCCCGGTATCGAACAACTTTTGCCCGACCTTAATGTCAGCCCTTTTTCTCCAACTTCGGTCTTATCTCCAGCATCGAACAAGCTGAGGTCACGCTGCAAACCGCACTGGTATACGACTGCAGACACGTGAGAAGGAAAATAGGCAGTTAAACCATATGGTGAGGGAGAGTACCTTTGCTGTAACGTTCCTCATCGTAGGGGGTACCGAATAGAATGTTGTCCTGCAATTCAGTTAGACGACATGCCACCACAGGCGCGGATCGTATTCACCCGGATCGTTTCATTCTGAACCCAGGACTCCTGTGCGGCGTAGCTCACACCGCCAGATCTGGGTAGATGATACCAAGCGTCTGGGGTCATTGGGATGAAGTGCATTTCTCCCAATAGTGCCATCAAGAGTGAGGTCTTCCCAGAGCCAGTCGGCCCAATGATGAGATTGAAGCAACCCCGCTTGAAAAGTAGCTCGCCATCAACGCGTAGGATAAACTTGCGTCTAGTTGGTGTAAAGCTACCATCGCTGAGATCGTCGTTTGACCATACAAAGCTGGCATTCAAGAACCCAACCACGTCCCGATCGAAGTGTGAAGCATCAGTCAGCATGATGCGCTCAGAGCCTTTCTCGACGGCTGAATATTCATCCAACAGCTCCGTCTATAATGGCAAGATGTCAGATAGAACGGCAAGGGGAAGTGATGGTCACCCCACGTTGTGTAAGAAATCGTCAACACGATCAAGGGAGACCTTGGCCTGAATGAACATAGGAATCATCCAGAAGATAGTGTGAAGTTGGTCACGCAGAAGGTCGAATACTGCAAGGAGGTCCCATTACCACGCATTCCGCTGAGAACGACTTGGTCTTACCAGCCATTGAAGAAAAGACGGCAGATGCTACGCTGAAAGTTAGCAGCCATCAACTCGTGGTGATCACCAGGAAACCTACGGGTGAGCGCTTGCTTCATAATAGCGGTCTATGAAAATAGATCAGGCAAGCATTGGCATAAAAGAATCAAATTTACGCACGTGAGTAACATAGGTGACAACCATCTTTGAAGAGGGTCAGTCAGAGGAAGGCCCTCAGTCATATTCGTAGACGTACAGTAATGACAGGTATAAGATAGCTAAATAATAAAATGAGTGAGAACACAACTTGAATCGCAGACAACACTCACTTGATATTCCCGTTGATCAGGTTTAGAATTTGGCGTGTCTTGACATACTGTAGTTCCTGCTCTCTCTTTTCGGCAAGTCTTTCGGCAATCTTCGGCTCCCACCCAAACAGTTTGATCATGCGTAAAATGGCCATTGCTATAGCAAACGCTTCAGTATCTGTTGAACTCAGTCGTAGTTGCTGCCCCACTTTCGGTAGCAGTCTGGACACGCGCATCCGTCTGCCCTCAACGTCAACCCTAATGCCCAAGTATCAATACATACGGAAAAACATACCCGTTTCATGCATTCAGACTGAACTTTCTGAATTTTGCTTGCGACAACGCCGGGGACAGGGAAAAGGGCGAGCATTGCTATAGTCCCAACAATTGCACTCCAGCCAAGGATGTAGTACAAGAACCAGATGCAGAGCACAATTTGAAGGGGAAGATACAAAACTAGAGGGTGCAGCTCATTAGAGGGACGTTGAAAAACACGCGAACGAACGACGTCAAACCAAGTAGTAGAAAATCTCGTCCCTCGACGAGGTTGTCCAAGTCAGTGGAAACCAGATTGTTCATCTTTCCTACCAAATTACTAGACTTGGCCAGATCCTCGCCATCATCTTCACCAACAGGAGTTGCTGAGCGGGAACTCTCTTGCTGCTTGCCTTTTATACTTGATGACGTAGTCGACTGCCCGGTCTCGCTGCTCCCGGTTGCAGGCTCAGCTACAACATCATCATCTGCTATTGAAACGTTGTCAGGTGTCGTTGCTTCGCTGCGAGTGTCGGGAGTAGCCACGGGAGTGGTCCTTGTTGAGGAGGGAGTCTCCGCTTTCATGCGGATGCGCAGGGCGTGCTCAAAGACAAGCTGTGTCACGATTGCCGATACACGCACGAGAGCACCCGTCTAGAGAGTAAGACGTGAAGGTGTGACGGGCATGACTTGATGGCTTAATCTGTTTTACTGACCGAAATGAAAATGTACCACTGGAAAGCAATGGTGCCGAGCGCCGGGCCTAAGAAGAGGTACGTGATCCAAACCCATGGACGGACAACCGCCCCATCCCCGTGGGTTTCGAGGTAGCTAAAGGACATGTTTAGCGCACATGTGGGGTGTCCACAGATCAGAAAGCGTACCGCAAAAGTTCATTCATTCCAATTGGTGCCAGAAGGGTTGATATGACTTTGATGATGCAAAGAATCGTCAATTGAACATATTCCCGGTCTGGGCATGCGTAAGTTGAAGAAAAACAGTGGAGTGCCGGGGAACGTACGAAATATAGTCAAGAATCCCCAAAAGACATGCCTCCGGCGGGCACCAGAGAAGGTATCCAAATGCTAATGGTGCGATTTAATACTGGTCAGGTTGTAAAAAATATACACCTGCCTTGAAGCTCCTTCGAACAAGATTTTTTGTGTAGTCATAATCGGCGAGCGGGGGAAGCATATCGTGCGACAAATGCGGAACGCGATATGCTAAGAAGACAATGGGATCGAGGAATGTATACATCATCAAGGACAAAGGGGAGGCCGTCTGCTCTGGATTAATCGCCGTCTGAGGGTCCTACAAAAGGAATTCAGGGGCCAAGCGCTATGGTGAGAAAGGAGGGAGAATCTCGCCTTGGGATCGAGTGGGACATACTGACGCGCAGTGATTAACGGGATTACGACGCCCGCGATGGCAAGGAGGCCAATTTTGACCCAGAGCAGGGTGCCTTCCCAACCATCTGCCGGTACAAGCGTGAAAGTAAGCAGTGGCCAAATATCGCGGTACGCGTAAACGGATAAGGTGATGAACAAGAGTGATGAGAGATGGCACGACGCGATTGAAGCCCGGACTCTCCGGGCCGTGAGCGCGACCACTGCCAAAAAGCAGGCGTAAGACTAAATACAGTTACAGTTAACAAGCACCGTATATGCGCATGACTCGAGGGAGAATTAACCGGATACGCACGTAGTTCAGACAAAATGCGAGATCGAGCCACTCGCGTTCCGACAACTCGCCGTCATCTTGACGATGCTTATGCTTATGCTTCTTTTTGCGCAAGAAATCGACGACCGAGTGTTGTTGTGATTCTTCGTCCCTGAGGAAGCTGAATATTGACAGGCATAGGAGTGCGAGGACGAGGACGAGGCGCAAGAGCTGGAAAAGGATTATAGCCGATCCACCTGATCTCTGCACATGGTTCTTGACGGCCGACACTAGACCCGTCTCAGTGTTGCTGTCATTACTACCAACACCTTGGTCCTCGTCCTCTTCATCAACAGTGGCATATACGCGCGAGCGAAGCCCTTTGAACAGTCCCGAAGAAAATGCAGCCTGCAAAATGAGAACAACGACGGACGCGAGGGTGAAATAGGATGGTAGGAAAAGGGGGCATGTCCACAGGCTGCAACAACGGACCACCAAGCGGCAACGTGCGTCAGACGGGAATAAATTGAGCACGAACAAACTTTCTCAGTACAGTGGAAGTGTCAAGCAGCCACTTACGCGTGTGGTGTGACCTCGGGAGCTCCCGCGAACGCGTCGCTCGTCGTTAGGACGATCTGACCCATCCGTGTGGGGACGATCAGATGTGGTGTTTAAGGGAATTTGTGCGGAACGCAAGAGATTTTCGCTGTATACACTTGGCAATTCCGGTCCTTTTAAATTGGTGACGAGTCAAAAGATGAGCCCATCGCGGGTCCGCTGTACTGACTTGTATGAGAGCCAACCGATTGCGTGGGAAGATTATCTTAAGCGCGCGCTAAGTGACCCGATCCTCGGCCTCGGCGCCGAGGAACCTTTATCCCGTATCATACTGTAATGTACCACTTTACACTGGGCACTTACATGTGGTGTTACCATCGCCCCGTTAAGAGACTAACAAAAGTGTTTTCATCTCATATCTTTTAGAAAGTCACCACTTTTCTTCTGCACGTGCCTGGACTGGGTGCTCAACAGGCACCAGCAACGGCCCGGGCTTGCCAAGACCCTGCTTTCCGAGTGCGTGATCCGAGGGCGGAAGCTGTCGGTTATCCCATCCCATCCCAATTTGCGCATCAAGGTCGCCCGTCGTTGGTTACGAGCATTAATTGGCTCGTCGAAGCGTCAATATCGACACGCGACTGAGTCTTCCATTGGCGACCCTACTGCCGCCCGGCGCGAGCGTCTATACGGGCACCTTGACGTGGACGAGTCATCGACGACGACAAACCAAAAGCATCTCTTACGAAATCAGCTAGTGATGCGGTTGATCAAAAATCTTCCAGAAAGAAATCTGATTCTCGATGTGCCCCGCTATACGATCAAAAAAAAGAAACGGGGAGGGGAGCGAGGATATTCTCTGATACTAGATGTTGCTGAAAGAGGAGTTGCATTTGTTTAGCTGTACAAATCATCACTGACACTTCCTTTGCCGCTAGGAAATGTTACGTCCTTGGTGACGTTACCTCCACCCGCTTCAGCATCTTTCCCCCGGACTCACTACGCGTTCCCGCACTCGCCCCCCCTCTTTTCCTCTAAAACAACCAATAGGCTCTCGAAAATGGCGGCATGGACATGCGACCGAACGAGAAGAACATCGGCAATCATGCACGACCAACGCGATCCAAGGACGAAATCCGCATGCGCATCGTTCGCCCCTGTTCTTATTCCGTGTTTCCCTGACACCGCTTACTCTCGCTACGTCTCTTTCACCATCTACCTCAGCCCCTTCTGGGGTGTCAATCCAATTGACATCTGCCTCGCTCATGCGCTGTCTCGAGAATTTGTCCATCTACTCGGTATGTAATCACCAGAGACCGGAATACAACCTCTCCGCACACGATGCATGTAGCTTTCCAACTCTAGCAGCTACCCATCTCCACCGTTTCATCCGGCCAGACCAAGTCTCGTTATTGACAGGGAGGGTTTACATAGACATGGGCAGAACGACGCTTTATGATAGTCACTAGCAATTGCCCGTGCTATGCACGGGCTACAAAATATTGATATCGTAGGCGAGTTTCATGAGTACTAGATTCCAGTATATGCATTATGTGGGTTACAAAGTAGCTTAATGATTACTTCCCACGGTGGTGGGGCTTCATTCACATGCGTGGCTCAACTGGAGAGGCACCATACTCCAGCAGGAGCTGAATGAGCTCCATGTTACCACTCTCAGA
>QFEY01007267.1:0-12628 GCA_003316435.1 Russula virescens | reverse complement strand
TTTACACTGCTGGAGTACCGCCTCGGTCAACGGAGCCTCTTAGAGTCTCTCGTCGAGAACGTTACCTGGATTCCATTCTTGTAAGTGTCATACCACCGCATCAGCGATTGTAATGTTTCTCACGGACCCGGATGCGCACAGCTTGTTCTTTTTCGGTGGCTTATCGATTCACCTGTCCCAGGCTCTCCTCGCGCACCTCTTCTCGTACAACATCCAGTGGGGCGCAACTAAGAAGGAGGTTGAAAGGTCCAATTTCTTCATCGAGGTCCCCCGAATATTGCGCCGTTTCCGGCTGTCTCTTATCCTCAGCTTCCTGACACTCGCGTTGATGGTCGTTCTCACAACCAGCCTCGTACCTCCAGGATATCGAATTCCTGGCGATGCCTGGGCTGTCATCCTTCCGCTGGCGATCGTAGCTGGGAGTCACATCCTCTTCCCAATCGTGCTCAACCCATGGTTGATGATCTTCTCATACTGATCACCCAGCATGGGAGCCTGAGGACTCGGATCATATCATTTGTCGTTAGCTCAGCATTTAACCTTTGTACATGCCATACAGCAGCTGGTTGGGCACAATCAACCACCCATTCTTTAAATTGTATCTGACAACGGACACCTAGAGCACTATTTCTTTGTGCACTTTTTTTATTCCCATAGACATTATTTCATCAATCCCTTAACCAGTACGCTACACAGTATCATACCTTGACTTTAAATGTGTTTTTTTTGGTTCTTATTCAGTTCTTCTGACCACGGACGTAATGGATGTACACGCAAGCACTTTTAACAAATGTTGCATAGGATATTACCATTTTCCCGCTGGGCTTTGCGCCATTTCTTGTCGCTCCTTCCATATAAAACCAATTTCATCACTGAACGACAGTCTGAACCGTGTATTGATGAAAGTATCGCCGATACGGGTTAGGGTGACCTGGTGCACACGTTTGCGCTGACCGTTCTAAGGCTTATCTTTCGTCATTATAGTTTGGCGGCGACATGATTTTCTGTATGCGGAATAAAGCGGAATTCCCAATCGTCCTGAAACATCGCTGGCAACCAGGGCTGGAAAATAATAGTGTTCAGGGAAAAGACGCTTCCATTCTCCCCTTTTGGCACCATGATTCCGGTTTTCGAGATAAGGAAGAAAGCCGAGGTTGGCTTGGCTGATAATAATTCAGGGTCGTTGACACAACTGCGACGTGGTACAGGCACTGTACCAGGCACCCGTGGGACAAACCTCCGTGCTTGTCACAGCCAAGAATAGATCACCGGGGATCGCCGAGGCCGCATGCTCTCTTGAAGGCGGACCTGCCTGCCATACGTCAATCCATCTTAAGCGAATACGTAAGCAGGCACTTGGAGATAAGGAATCATCTCACGGGGTCAAAAAAGTTCTGTGTTCAGGAAGTGAGCGACCCTGCGTAGGGCAATGCCCATCATTCGTCTCACGCTCTCTCTATCCACCCTTTCAAAAACACCGGAATATGTCCTTTTTGCACTCCTGACTCTTTTTGCTCCTTTTTTACTTCGTCCGTTCTCACCGTTCCATAATCATAAGGCCCGCGACTTCATCACGTTGACGAGGCAGGAAAATGTAGTCTGTAGTTTGCTCTATCATCGAAACATATGCATTTCTCTCACGTCCTACTACAAGCAAGTATGGTCGTCTGCGCTATATCTAGGCTTAGCGCCTAAATGTCGAGCGTAACATGTCCTTAGGACTTGGAGATAGCCAAAATATCCAAAAGGCCGTGGGTCGTAGGACACCAGGGTTGATGAGCAACGCGCAGCCTAAGGGTCGGCGGCTTGGCGGCTCCTGAGAATGAGAACGAAGGGGCAATACATTACGAGTGCTACTCCCCGCAGCAGGCAGTGCTGATAGCTACGTGCCTTAACGCATGTCACAAACAGCGCAGAAAACGCGAAATACCGTATCGAACTCGTGTCGTTGGTGCAGGGAACGCGGTGATTATTGGCGGGACAGGTGCAAAAAGAGAGGGGGGAGAACGACATGGACTGGATGTTCCGAGGGTTTTAGGAATCAGATAGGAATGGAAATTGAGTGGAGGAGAAGAATGTCCGCAGACCACGAGACGTGGAGCTTGGACGGGGCAGAGTTGAAGATACGTACGCCAGATCCGACGGACATTGGGGGTAAATAGGGAACATCGCCATTCGTGCGGGGTTAAAACCCCTATTCATACACAGACACGCACCTTGCATACTTAAAATGTGTAAACATCCACGTCGCCCAAGTCTCCATCAGTAAACGGACTAGCCTGATGATCCGCATCAGATGCAAAGAAGAACAGACACAACAGCACTGTGCCTTGCGGAAATAGACGGTAACGCACCTTGAGTCCGAGCAGTCTCTGGTCATCAATCATGTACCCAATGTATGGCACCGGTGCCGGTACGGAATAATATGGTAGTGTCGTGATGACTTCCTTTGCAAAAACACGACCCGCGGGGAACACAGATGGTTCACACACGGGGCGCGCTCCCTCGGGTGGCCGCTCAGGGTCGATGCCCAAACGCGTCGCGGCGAGCTTCTCCGCTTTCGTCAGTGCGCGAGATGTATGCACGTTGAAGTCAAGAACTTCTACCCGACTTTCCCCCGAAGGCTGCAGCACAGGGCACACCACGCGCGTCCCGTGTACGTACCTGATTCGTAGAAATATCGTATGAGCATACACATACAAAGGGTAATGTGATCCACGATTACCGGAGCCACTCGAACCCCGTCGCGAGCATGAGGAAGCGCGTTCCCTGTGGACCCCATTCCTCCCACGGAACATCTGCCGCGCCAACGTTTTCTTGGTAAGTATCCACGTACTGAGTTAGCGTCCGATTGTGCACCACGAGGCATACCGGCTGCCATTGTCCCCGGTGTGCCGCTGAATTATGGTGCAACGTAAATATGTGGATGCGGACGTCGCTCGCAGAAGCAAAAGGCGCGTCAGCAAGTGGGGAGGCGATGAACGGTCCCGTTGTCATTGTCAGCTCGAGAAGTACACGGCGTTTGTGGGACAAAGGGAGGTGCAGAGTCGCGACGTGTGTCGGATGCGTGGGAGACGAACCGATCCCAAACTTGTAGATGCGGATCTCACCTCCGTCCTTGAGCGTCGTTACCATGTACACCCTTGGGGAAAGGAAAGAAAGGTCCCAAATGCGTTCAGGAGCCTGGTTCTCTTGAACGAACTACGGGAGAGAGGGAAAGAAGGGGGGGGGGAACATGAAGGAAGATAATACATGAGAAAAAGGATAGAACGCACGACGAGTTCGTCTCCAGTCATCCAGTTCCAGATGAGCACACTTTGGAAAGGTGTCCAAACGTACATTCCCACAACATCCTCGACGATCTGTATCATGCACCCATGCACTGACATTGGCATGCTGCGACACAGCACTGGCTTGCTGGCTGCAGGATGGGGCGCGATAGCTCCCCCACTGAGCTTCCTGAGATGCACGCGGATGTCATTGCCAGCCGTGGCATCGGATGAGCTAGTGGTGCTCGCGATGGGACCAACAGCCGGACGATGTTCGAGGAGGACGATAAGATCCTGCGAGGGATCGAGCGCAAAATCTTTGATGCGCACGCCGAGGTCGTCCACGACGAGCCGCGTCTCCTCTGCTACACTGCTTGGCAGCCACGATGCGATCAGCCGCCGGGCCGCACCAAACTCCTCTACCGCCTTCATGAATAGCCCTCCCACAAATTCGTACGCGTGGCAGTGCCCTGGCAGCGTCACGGCCGTGCGGCGCCTGGGGCACAGCGATCGCCAGGCGGCACGCCGCTCGAGAAGCAGATCCAAACGTGCGTCTGTCGTCGGTGTGGACCCACCTGTGGGGCCGTCTACAAGCCCATCGGCGGCGAGTTCGATGCGGTATTGGAGGGTGATGGATGATGTGATGAGGGAATAGAGTTTCTTGCAAACCTGTTAACAGATTAACGGTTGTGAAGACAGATAATAGCCAGGAAAGGGACGCATACAGCTGAGGACCGCAGGATGGTGAGATGATCTAGGTAACCCAAGATCACTGAGAGGATCTTGACGGGAAAATCGAGCAAGTTTAGTTGAGTTATTCGAGTCGACATTGACGTCAAACAATGATCCGTGCGCCGAAAGTGATCATTCGGCTATTCCCGACGTCACGAACCCATATCACATTACATGATTATCCTACGACGAATGCGAATACGGACATACTATACTCCATTGAACGGGATCCATTCCACGATGAGAGTGCTTCAGGGAAGCAGAGCAGAAATTTCAAGGACATATAGGGAACAGGCAGTGTCGTAGAGAGTACCGTGGCACAAGTTTGACTCGCTGGTGGCAGAAGCTGCGACGGTGCTGTTGGTTTAATTTGGCTACGCTCCTGGATGTCGTTCGGTATGGTCCTGGTGGGGAGGAACTGTCGGGGACTCGGAATACCACGAGAGGGGTAACGTTTCAGCCGAGGAGTGACGCGGAAAGGGCGATAAGTGCCGTACGGACAAAGGTGCTGAGGATGTCGAACATAGGGGGGACTGAAAGGAAACTTTCTGCGTAAGTACAAATACGGCATTCTACTCTTAGCTTGAGAGAGTCGCCTGGTGCCCGCTTGCAAAAGACACAAGCTGAGCCAGGAGCGTGAGCGGCAACACGACATTCCCGTCACTTCTGCTAGTCCTTGCCCTTGTCCAATATCAATCACCAGCAGGTCATTCGGCAAACTTGCGAGTGTGCTCGCGGAATCTACGGAAAAGATGAAGCGGAGAGTGCCTCCTTTGATACACCCGCCATGTTCTGACAGGAGTCGTGTCTTGTGATGTTTTGTGCATCACGATCTGTTTCAGAACATCTCCAGCATCTGAATTAACATCACGGTCGAGAAGAAGTATAATATATTCTACATACCGCTCCACGTAACGACTCGGAGGCTCAATGCACCAGGGTTCCAACGGCCTGGTGCCAAAGTGTCGGAGACTACTGGACTTCCAGGGCCCAAAATAGCTGAGACCGCGTAGGACAACCTTGCGACGACCACAAACATGACCTCCTATTGCGCTCGTGATATCCGCCAAATGGCACCTCGCAAAGTTGAAGATCTGTGTCAGGAGCAGGAGGCTGGTACCACCTCATCCACAACGACCTTCTGCGCATACAGTGTCTAGTATCGTCCGAAAATGTTTCCCTAGACAGGTGAGTAATTCGAGGGTCGGTAGCGAAGTTCCTGTAGCGAAAATGTACGTTACGCGCGGAGCGGACAATTTTTATATGTTCCAGTGGTACCGTGATAACAGATGCGATGAATAGATAGATCACCCTATTGATCGGGAAGAGAGACAGGTAAAGGCAAGCACCCAGAAGACAGAAAAAGAGACGTACCAGAGCCATTAGGGAAGTAAAGAATATAAACTCCCATTTTGTGAAAAGTTCCTGTGGAGGTGTAATCACTTACTCCGAGGATACAGGAGAGTAACGTGTGGTAAAGTAGAGCGATATGCAGGCGCTAGCGAGTAGTATGAGAATTACACATACATCGCATCAGTATCGAAGATAGCTATGAAAGTAGTATCACACTTATACTTCAGTCGGGAGAAATGACTGAAGTGTTTGGTAACAAAAGGTTGTCTTTAAGTACACACAAAGAGCACGCTACCTGTGAATCTTCACCGGGGACAAGAATATCGAAAATATCATATGGACTATTAAACGGGGGTGATTTCATTGTCTCTAATCAATTAATTACATGTGTTTGTGATTATATACTTACAAAGATGTTGTGACTGTGTCTGCGATTATAGTTCGGCCGTATACTGGATCAGCCCGGTCCGGCTGATCCATGTAGCACATACACGCGTGTCTCGCACATTATCACGTGTGGTGCTAATCCACGTCAACATAACACACCATCGGTCACTGACTTGGGCTAGATATATGTCATAATTTTCAGAGCCAGCGTACAGAGCTTGGGATGAGAGTGGAGGGACGTAGTGGAAGGGTAGCCTAGGGATAAATGCCGTTCGTACGGCAGACCAGATTAAGATGAGATGAGGGAGAAGATACAATGTAAGAGAAGTTCCATGGTTAGAATAAATTAGTCAAGCTTGTCCTTGGGTTGCTCTCGAAACTTGGGATGTTTTAAGAGCAGATCAAGAGAATAAAAAGTGTTCCTAAGTAAAAACATGTTGCTCTGAATGATTCCAGGCAGTGCGAGTGGCATTGAGAATACATAGAATCTAACAGCGAGTATATGAACACGTCTGAAGGCACAGGATTCTTGAGGGATGAAAGGGGGTCGAAATAGGGGTGAGGTGGCGATGTCTCACGAATTTGATCAAGTCGAGGCCACTACATGTGGCACTATGTTCAGCGGCCTGGTAGAGCTGACCCTTCAATACCATTCTCAGACTTGAATGTGGCAGTATATAGACCGCTGGGCGTGCTCCGGTGCCATGTCGCCTCAGCATAGAGTATCGTGATGCACACGGTGAGTAACTGCAATCTCAAACACGCCCATCAGGTGTTACCAAAGAACTCAGCAATATCGATCGTCAAATGCCACGAATCCCGGACTAATCCGTGGTTTATCTCTCCGATATGGGTAGAGTACGGTATCCTTGCTGGTGACATTATGTGAAAGTACCGCAGATCAGGCACGATAAGCTATACTTCAAGATCAATAGCTCAGAAAACCTGGAGACTGCCTTTTTCTTTTCCACATGCCTCTTGTCTTCCCATCTCCCACTCTCACTGTTCTTTCCAGGGAGAGACGCAGAGTCCTCGAGCCTCCTCCAAGATGAGTAGAATGCTATGCTAAAACTGATCATTGTTCACATTATTGGAGTAATATGCCACATACCACACACAATATTTGTCTGTTGATACAGCGCCCCGTGCTCGTGATCATAGTGCTCTATGGTCCTCATCCTTCAGCCCCAGGCCTGCTCCAGCAGGAACTGCATTATATTATCGTGTCTGTATATGGATGTCGCCTGAGATGAACTTTGACCCATGTCGTCCCGTGCGTAGACATCGGAGGTGTGCTGAAGCAGCAACTTGACAAGCTCATGATATTCACTTCGGACTAAAGTCTTGTTTTTTGAATCACGGACATTCGCATCCGCGCCATGCTTAAGAAGCAAGCGAGCGACTTCCGCGCGTCCATCTTCCAGTGCGACATGCAACGGAGTCCGATTGTTGCGTCCCAGGGCGTTCGGATCTGCACCGTAATGAAGGAGAACCCGAGCAATATTCTCGTTCTGCGCCCGATGCAGCGGTGTCCAGTCATCTATGTCCTTGGCATTTACATCCGCACCGTGCTCGAGGAGTACCCGAGCGGCTTCTGGTCGCTCGCTTTCTGATGCAACATGCAATGCCGTAAACTTTCTCACGTCCAGGGACTTTACATTTGCGCCGTGCGCCAAAAGCACCTGAACCGATTCCACACGTTCTGCTTTCGATGCTCGTTCCAATGGACTCCAGTTTAACTTGCTGTTGTCCCTGAGCTCTGTATCCGCATCGTGTTCCAGGAGGACTCGGGCGGCTTCAAAATGACCCATTCGAGATGCCACAAGTAGTGGAGTCTCGCCGTTACTAAATCCCCGAGCGTTTACATCCTGCGAGCGCTCGACGATCAGGAACTTTATGATCTCGTTTAGGCCACAGAAGGTCGCATAATGCAAGGGCGTTGCCCTGGCCTGTGACGGACGTTCGGATCTTCTATCTCCGGGGATGGGTGATTCTGGATCGTAAATCCAGACCCAGACGGCAAGATGGCAATTGGTCGGGTCAAAGAGACGGTTCATCCCGTCTTGAATGTTTGGCGAGACACCCTGGAATCGGGCATGACCCACCCAGTGCTTGGCAGCATACTCGGCGAGAGGAAACGAACTCAGGCCATTCTTAGTGATGTTTTCGTCGATGTGCAGAAGAGTACCTAGGCACGCTTGCGCAAAGATCATATGGGCTTGCATCATAGAAATGTGGAATCGGGAGATAGTGTCCTTTGCTTCAGCAAGGCGTTCAGACATCAGGTACTCCTTCGCAGAAAAATGTGAAAACTGGATAACAGGGGAGCCGTCCACGTCGACGATGGCAAGCAGACTGGAGCACGTTGATATCACGGCATATACTGGGTTCTCTTCGCGCCAATCCGTTTGAAGTGTAGGGGTCGATTTTGCGTCGAAATCGAAGGCAAGAAGCTCTGCAAGTTCCTTGACACGAAGTGGGCGGGAAGCCACTGCAACACATTGAAATAGTCTGTGTGCAAATTTCCAGTTTCGCTTGCCAATTCCTTCCAATGAACGATCGTATGTCTCATCGAGCGTGTCCGGTAATTCTTCGAGAGCTTGCCGAATGCATTGTCGAAGGCCATTTCGGAGGTATTCGAGCTGACAGAACGCCCACCTGAACCTAGACCAACGTGTAAGCGAGGACGCCGAGAAGCTATGAAGGGCGGTTAAGTAAACTACGTACATCCCGTCTGCTTTTCTCGTAAGTACGTCAATGACAAGTTGCTTGTCCGCTGGTCTCCAGGTGTTCATCTTGCGATCCGAGTTAACGGCGACCCTGATGTATTCTGCGATATCCTGAGCTTGACCTGTCTCGTCATGTAGGGAAACGGAATGGAGCGCTAAAGGACTGAGGACATGCTCGATATCGGCCTCAGGTCGGCTGGTGATACAAACCCGCAAATTCGGGGCCGGTAGTCCAACAAGCTCCTCAACAAGCTCCAAGACCTGCTCCCGAGGGGAAGGAAAACCAGTCATTGCTGGACATTCGTCTAGGCCATCAATGATTGCATACACTGCAGCTTGTCTCGGGAGCATAAGTAGGTTCTTGAGACATTGCATTAATTCTCTGTCGCTGGCGTGCCGTGAGCCACGACCATGCTCCAAATAGAAGTCGGACAGTGCGGCACAGTAGGCATCGGATTGATAACAAAGCTGCACCAGAAGAGATGATAGTAATCCACGCCGTTCCTTTTTTTGGTCCTCCCTGAAATCGCAGTAAAAGAAGGCAAGTGTTGCCAGACCTGATGCACACATGTCGCGAATATCTTGGATGACCGAGGAACTGAGGTGATGACATCTTATTACTTTCCGGAAAGACGGCATAGAAAGAGCAACGTACGAAAGCACACTCTTCCCAGCTCCCGCTATAGTGGTGGTATCCGTGAATTGTGAGTCGCATGAAAAGCATGACAGCATAATACACTGACGCTTCCCACGAATCCATAATAAAGAACTTGGGCCAGAATACTTCCATTGCGAGAACGTTTCACTATGAAGCCACCATGTTCCCGTTCCGCTATGCCGAGATTCACGGGCAATGTTGTGATTCTTCCACGGATCTGGGGGAGAGAGCCACTTATGAATGTTTTGCTGTAGTTCGTCACCTGTGATGTAGCATCGAAGTCTCAGAGTCCCTAGTCAACGACGGTACCATTGGGAAATACTCACGCCTCGATTTGTTGATGTCACTCAATATCTTATGCATGCGTACTAACGACGGGTCAGATGGACCGAAATGCCTAATTCTCATCAGAAATCCTGACCTAAAGCCTCGTGAAGATTGAGCGCTGCCGGCTCGCCATGTAGGCCTAGAGATATGATTGTCCATCAACGAACGATGAACATGGCTGATACACTTTACTCACCATCCATAGCAACTCTCTTGTGTTGGACAAGACTACATACAATTTCAAGGATCTGTGCTCCGGTCGCCCGAGCCTCGTCCTGGGTGAGTCGGTCCAAACGATGCAGTATAGCTTCGATCTCATTCTCTCCAAGAACTCTCTTGACGAATTTCTCTGTGCTACGTTGAGTAAAAACATCGCATTTGCAGCAACAAGACTCACTTAGCCGCCCTTGCCCGATCTGTTTCGTTGCCAGAGCTAGAGTGCAGAGTATCTCCGCCATTATCTTTACCACAACGTTCGACATGGCCGGCATGAGAGGGATTCGTGTATAAACGTGGAGCCTGCCCAGGAATCTCTCTATGGACTGGAATAGGTCGACTAAGGCATCATAACTCGCGCTTACATCCTTCACAGCCTGAGATACCCACCTCTCAGAAAGATATATATACACGGGAATTGCAAAAGGGACCTACTTTGAGCAAGATTGCAAAAGCAACAAAAACTGCCTTTGCAGGTGGCCATAGCTACGAAATCAACGTTTGGAAAGAAGATAACAATGAGAAACTTCGGACATACTATACCGATAACTTCACCAAGAGCGGTTTTGATCGAAAGCGTATACAGAACGTGTACGGCATTCTTGAGCGATCCCATGATCTTCCCATCTCCTCCGAGTCGTCGAAATTCACGAAGCCCGTGTGCTTGCTCTTGAATAATAGAGGATATGGAATCCACGGAGTCGCAGTTTTCGAGTTCTTTGAAGAGGGAATGGCCATCCAATTTGATCCCAGTTTTCTCTGCGTAGTCTTGCAAGGCGGTGTTGAAGAGCGATCGGAAGGACGAAGAGGAATGACTCATATTGAGATTCGAAGAGATGTAGCCAAAGATATAGATAGGAAACAGTTTACAGATCAATTGCGAAAGGACCGGAGAGATAGAGGATACGATGTGATGGGGGGGGCTAGGAGAGAGCACAGGTACACTTCCCCACATATTGACACCCTGCTATTGATACCCACCGAAGAGTTTCCCATGCACGACAGGCAAGGGCGAATTCAATGGGGGTCCGGAATTAAAAAAAAAGACCGTAGGGTGAACCAACTAAGTATGTAATCAGAGTTAATACTATATCGGGTAATATCTGATTAGATAAGGTGAGCAACCTATCTTGGGTGGACCAGATATGGTTTCCCAGGAGCCTACACACGACATTTCTTCAACCAACACACATCGCTTAAGACATCGAAGTGACATACAGCATAGAATGTGTCGACAGTAATGCTGAGCTCAAAGTTCACGGTCATTGCGCCCTGGGTCTTCAACGCCATGAATCCCCATGATCTAACATTGACTGCATGATTAGTTGCCACGGAAGTACAGAAATCAGCAATTTGTGTACCTTTTAATAACATAAACGAGTCAGTATGTACCGCCGCTGAAGACGTGTTCAAGTATGTTGCCATATACCACTGTAACAGGATCAACAATGTGGCCATGATGCATGATATGGTAATAGAAGTTATCTGATTTAGTTGTACCGGAGAGTGCCCTCTCGGGCATAGATAAAAGATAGAAGCGCTATGCTCGTTGACGAGCAGTGCATGATGCTAGGCCCATATACATTTATCGCCCATAGCATCAGGGTGACGTACAGCGTACCATATTCCGTGAAAACAGCTGGTTACAAACACCGTGACAGTGCCTCTGGATTGCGGGTCCGCAGTCATTGCGCCCTATGATCCTCAGCTCCATGCTCCAGCAATACCTCCATTACATTGTGATGTCCATTTGCATATGCTACCTGGAATGGCGTCCCACCGGTGTTGTCCCGCGCGTGGATATCGGAGCGGTGCTGGAGCAGCAACCGTACAGCGTCGATATATCCCCTTTCGGACGCCAGATGTAACGGGGTACGATCCAGGGTGTCTCGGACATTCGCATCTGCGCCATTCTCGAGAAGGACACGAATGACTTCAGGGTTACTCTGCTCCAGTACCTTATGTAAAGGGGTCCGATTGTCCATGTCCCGAGCGTTCGTATCTGCGCCGTATTCGATGAGAACCCGGGCAATACCTTCGTTGGATGCATAATGTAGTGGAGTTCTGTGACCATTGTGTCTAGCATTTGGATCTGCACCATGCTCAAGGAATACCCGACCAATCGCAGGATGTCCGCCCGAAGTGTATCCGGATGCCAGGTGTAATGGCGTAACATTGTTTTTGTCTAGGGCCTTTACGTCTGCGCCGTACTCCAGAAGCACAAGAACAACTCCCATATGCCCCTCTACTGATGCCCGTTCCAACGGGCTCCAGTCACCCGCGTTCCGAGTTTCCGTGTGTGCACCATGTTCAAGGAGGACACGAGCAACCTCAGAATGGCCCATCCGAGACGCATCAAACAGCGGAGTCCCGTTCTTGTAAAAGTCCAAACCATTTACATCCTGCAAACGATCGACGATAAGGAATTTGACGATGTCATGCAGGCCACAGTATGCCGCATAATGCAAGGGAGTTGCGCTGTTCCGTAACGGGCGTTCAGATTGGTACCCATGCCGAAACGATTCTGGATTGTGAATCCAGACCCAGACAGCAAGATGGTGATTATCCGGGTCAAAAAGGCGTTTCAGCCCATCTTGGATGCTGGGAGATACACCCTCGAACAATGCATGGCCCACCCAATGCTCAGCAGCATACTCTACGAGAGGTAACCCTTTCAGGTCATCCTTGGTGACGCCTTCATCGATGTGTAGTAGAACGCCCAGACAAGCTTGCGCGACGATCTTATGGGCCGGTGTCATCGAAACATGGAATCGGGAGATGGTGTCCTTTGCTTCAGCGAGGCGGCTCGACGTCAAGTACTCCTTGACCGAAAAATGCGAAAATTGGATGACTTTGGAACCATCTACCTCGACGACGGCGAGTAGACTGGAGCATGTGGATAGCACTGCATGTGCGGGATTGTCCTCGCGCCAACCCTCTTGAAGTGTGGGAGTTGA
>QFEY01007253.1:0-15974 GCA_003316435.1 Russula virescens | reverse complement strand
CCGACGCCCGCGATGCGCAGTACGGTGTGTAAGCCGTACATGAGGAAGTTGCGTAGGAAGGACCGCTGTGCCATCACAAAAAAAAGATTTCATCATTTCATCAAATGTCCCGTCTTCAATCAGTCACGAGAACAGTGCATACCTTGACAACTGCCTCAGTCCTGACGAGGTGCGCGCGGCTCCCAATCGCGATCCCTGCCGCGTCACTCTCAGCAGAGGCGATCTTATCAAGCGCATCAAGCAGCAGTTCAACGTCCGCAAAGCGGCTCGCGCCATCCGCATCGGCCATAAGGAGGCGCCTTCCGCGGGCATGCAACATGCCGTGCCGCACGGCGCCGCCCTTCCCGCGATTACGCTCGAGCTGCACGATGCATATGTCCGCCTTTGCACGGTACTTGGCCGCGAGCTTGAGCGCCATGGAGGCGGTGCCGTCCGAGGAGCCGTCGTCTACGATGAGGATTTCAAAGGTGCGGCTTTTTGGTGGTTTGGAAGAGGAGGATGATAAGAGGTGCTCTAGGGTGGAGGAGAGCATCGATGGCAGACGCTGCGTCTCATTATAGGCGGGTATGATGACGCTTAGGTCTAAGGATGCGGGATCGTGGACGGACGGGAGCGAGAGGGGCGTATTTGGGTCTTTAGGTGTGCGGTACTGCTTTTCTGAGGGTAGCTCGTAGGGTGGCGAGGGTGTCCATGCGAGGAGTGCGAGATATGCCTGAGAGAAAGACATGAGTACTCATAGATGGGGAAGTCGCAAGCCCGTCTTGATGGGAGCATGAATGGATCAGAACGACGGCATAATAAAGTCGTGCCCATGAATGTTCGTCTTCGCCTCGGCGCACGTCTGCGAGACGGCCCACGGCTCTAAGAACAAGGATGAAACTGGGGTTCATCACGTCCGTGCTGGGTTTCTCCCCTCAAATGTAGCAGGACTCACCAGTGCTAGCGCAATGGCCAGTGCGAAAATTGCGGCGTAGATAAGTTGACTTTGATCCATGAATGTTGGGGGTAGCTCAGACTGGAAGCATGTGTAAAAGGAGGGAACGAAAGGATTGGCGTCTAATAAAAAGAGGGCCGCAGTGTATCACAGGTGCAAGCGAGAACCATCAGAGACATCAAAATTAGAGTGGCAACGCCGCGACGGGCTGTACAATTACAATTACCGCAACAAGTAAAAAGTTAATGGCCAACGTGGGGATCGAACCCAAGACCTTCGCGTTATTAGCACGACGCTCTAACCAACTGAGCTAGTCGGCCCTAGAATTCTGCTTTTAATGCTTACATCACAAGCCACACGCGTAGTAATGACAGGTCTGAGAATTCAACTTCAACTTGAACCATTGACTCAGTCTCAACCACAACTATCATGGCCCCTCAAAGATCCAGCTCTACCAAGTCGCAACCCTCAAAGAGCTCCGGTGGCCTAAGACAGGGCACGTTGTCCTTTGCCTCTGCCAAGCGCAGCGGGAGCACCAGTGCCAAAGACAGTCTCAAGGGGAAGGCCGCCGCGGTTCCGTCCGTAGCAGAAGCCCCCGTTATTGCCCCCATCCGTATCGGTGGGAAGCGCAAATACGAACCCGACCCCGAGCCGGAGCGTGAATTAGCGGAAGAAACGACCGAAGTCGTGGAGCGCGAGAGCCTGGACCTCGAGGATTCGCGATGGAACAAGGCATACGGTCTTGCCTGCGCGAAGATGGGTAACATCCAGCCTGGTTCGTCATTTCTTCCCTGCAGTCTGTCTGTTTGTTTTCGTGTTTTAACTGAATGGAACTCTGTCTCGGGCTCAGTCCACCCGAAGGATCAGAAACCGGTGCATCACATCTTGCGCGTCTTTGACTTGTACGTGACGCGCCATACCTGTGATCGCGGCTCAACTTAGTCGAAAACCGTTGTGAAGGTCGTATGAATATGGACCGTGCATTGGCGTGACGCGATTGGAGCGTTGGGAACGCGCTTCTGCCCTCGGACTCAATCCGCCAGCAGAGGCAAGTGCTTTTAACTTATAAGTCAAAGATGTTCCGACAAGGCTCATCACGTGTGCCAGGTTCGAGAGATTCTGATGACCAACGAGGGCAGTCAAGACGCTCAACTAGTCCAAAATGTCTTTCATGATGAGGTTTAGTCCGATGTCGGGGCTCTGTCGGATGATCTCATACCCTCTGTATTCATTTTTGCTCCATCTTGGTCAAGTAATTGTACGAGGTACTGTTATCATACTTGATATACAGCACCAGCGCCTGAGCGCGGCTAATTTGGGGTGCCGAGTGAGAGTTAGCTCAACCGTAAACGACAGGTGAGATGGTCCGTCCGGTCATTGATATGATCCATGATCCATGATGCCCTTCTGGTTCAAACTACTCTTGGTTCACTTTGTTATTATGTACGAGATCCCCATATATATTGAAGCATCCCCCATTTCCTCTTCATCCACAACCCGTTCCTCCTGCAATTTATCATGTCTCTCAACCCGTCTTACGTCGATGTCCTCATTGTGGGGGCTGGCCCCGCTGGGCTCATGTGTGCAAATGCGCTTGCTCGTGCTGGGATCAACGTCCGGATCATAGACAAACGGTGCGCGCCATTCTATGCTCTCAGTGTTGATCGTCGCTTACCTCCCCCATTACGTATAGGCCAACCAAGGTTGCTGCCGGCCAAGCAGACGGCATCCAACCACGAACTATCGAAGTGCTACAGGCAAGTCCGGCACATATTCTCCCCAACCTTGCACAACCTCTCGTGCTCACGCAGCATGGCGTGCGTCAATACAGAGTTACGGTCTTGCGGACAGGCTCCTAAGTCAAGGGGCGATCATGGTCATGGCGGTCAGTCGAAATCATCGTTGCGTATTCGGGGCCCTCGCACCATGTCCTTACCCATGATAATCTATAGTCCTTCTATAATCCTGGTCCGAATGGAATCGAGGTTCGGGCTTTCTATCATGTCGCACGTCTCCCTAATCCCATTCGCGACTCCCTTGGTGCCCCTCTCAGTGCATAGGCCGCGTGCCCGACGTGACTGCACCGACGGCGCGCTATCCATTCGAGGTTACCTTGCACCAAGGGGAGATAGAGAATTTCTTTTTGGGCTCCATGAAGAAGGAAGGCCTCCAAGTTGATCGCCCCGTCGTTCCTATCTCTCTCAAACTATCTGAGGATGAGAAGGAACTTGCCGACCCACATGCATATCCTATCAAAGTGCGCAGTTCTCCAACACACAGTCTCTCGATGGGATGGTAGCTCACTTCTACACTCACTTACATTACAGGTCGTGCTAAGGCGCTTGGACGAGGAGTCCGACACAGACCCGGAAGTCGTGCACGCCAAGTTTGTCGTTGGCGCCGATGGCGCGCATTCGTGGGTCCGGAAGACACTTGGCATCTCTATGGATGGGGAGCAAACCGGTGCGCGATATACAACCGAACCGATACCCGTTCAGTATTGCTCACACTTCCGATAAAGACTTCCTTTGGGGTGTCGTAGACATCGTTCCCTCGGAAAAGACCGACTTTCCGGACACCCGGACTAAATCAGCAATTCACTCTGCGAATGGCTCTTGCATGGTTATCCCGCGCGAGGGAGACAAGATCCGACTGTACATTCAACTCTCCGATACCGATGCCGTCGATCCCATGACGGGTCGTGTCGACCTTGGCCGATATGGCCCCGAGCGTTTGCTGGAAGTTGCGAAGGAAGCATTCAAGCCATATACGATCGATGCAGTCCCAGATAAGATCGAGTGGTGGACGATCTATCAGAGTAACTTACCACCTGCCCTTTCCGTAAGCGACGCTCTCTGAAACGTTTCATCGTTCGTTAGTCGGGCAGCGAGTCGCTTCGAGATTTACGGCAAATGAGCGAGTCTTTATCGCTGGCGATGCTTGCCACACGCATTCGCCAAAAGCCGGCCAGGGTATGAATGCCAGCATGAATGACACACATAATCTAGGTTCGTACCGCGGATCCCCCCCATGCTTTGCATCCTCGCACTAACTGCACATATCTCTCCATCCCAGCATGGAAATTGGTACATGTTCTACGAGGGTGGGCAGATATCTCGCTTCTCAAGACGGTGCGCCACATGTCAACCTCTGTATCTCCCTCTCTGAGATTTGCACACCCAGTACGAACTCGAGCGCCGAAAATACGCCCAAGAATTGATCTCCTTCGACAAGAGATTCTCCGCCCTGTTCTCCGAGAAACTTCGCGCAGATAGCGAAGGGCACGGCCCAACACACGAGGAATTCATCGGGTAAGCCACCCGACCAGCTCTTTTCCCATAGCCGACCGGTTCTGTTCACTGACGACGAAAAAAATATATCTAGAGCCTTCCAAAACTACGGAAACTTCTCTTCCGGCGTCGGCGTACATTACGCGCCTTCCGCGGCAATCGATATGACGCACCAATCCATCGCGCCCAACCTGATCATCGGCCAACGCCTGCTCCCGCACACACTCGTGCGCGCCGCCGACGCGCGCGAAGTGAACATCCAGGACTTGGCGCCCTCCGATGCCCGCTTCAAACTCATCGTCTTCCCCGGCGAGAACGAGCGCGCGCAAAAAGTCGCAGCGTATCTCGGTGCCAGCGACGACGACGGCGACGTGGCGGAGCGATCATGCCGTTTCTTCAAAGAGTATCGGGACGCGTTTGATGTTGTTACCGTCTTGCAGGGCAACAAGAACACGGCCAATTATCTTTCTGTCCCGCCCGTGCTGCGTCCGCACTGGAGCAAGTGAGTGTCCCACTCCTCCCTTGTCATGTTGCCTGCTGAGCATGAGCCCACCGTCCGTGATAGGGTCCTTCTTGACGATACGGACGTTACTGGTACCCGTGGTGGTCAGATCCACGAACGATATGGCATCAGCCGCAGTGATGGTGCGCTCGTCGTCGTGCGTCCCGACGGCTACGTCGGCGCCATCGCGCCGCTGGACAACCTCACGGCGCTCGACGCTTACTTTACGGGCTTCATGCCATCTCGCTAATCTAATCATCCTTATCTCGCGCTCTGGCTAGTTCAGCTGGGCTGTGGTTTGTTCAGTGCTTCGAACAAAGGAGGGAAGAGGGGCATTTACACTAACATTTTACATGGAGAGATGCTCGATCACGAGGTGCAGTATGTAGGTGTATATGTGTATATATACTGTGAAGAAAACGCAAACCATAATTATACGATTGCAAGTGAAGAAAAGAAGAGAGCAACAATAGCATTTGACCCCTTACAAACAAACGACACGCTCTGCACGCTCGTCCCAAATACTGTAACATGCGTACATTATCCAATTATGACACACGACGCACAGGTAAACCTGCACCAGCTTCCGTACTATTGATTGGAACACGCCTAGGACCGCCACCGACACCACTTCCTCCTCCACGGGCAGCAGCCAACAACCGGCTAGCTGCACCACCCACGTGCCCCACCTCGACCGCAGGCGCCTCGCTCATCACCACAGGTGGGGGAGGTACAGGTGCAGGTGCGGGCGCAGGTGCAGGTGCAGAAGACTTTGTGGGAGCCGCAGACTTGGCCGCAGCAGCCATTTTTCTAGTTTTCATGCCACCACCGCCGCCTGCACTGATGCCACCACGGGTCTTGGCAACAGCACCAGGACCGCCTTTGAGTCGTCTCCTGATCGTGTTTTCCTTCTCTGGCGCGCGGGGATCTCTCGTCACGGTATCTTCGTCAGTGTCCATACCAACACCATTACCATTACCCGTCCTCTTGTCCGCCGACTTGGGATTCGGACGGACGTTGTCGGCGTTGGATTTGCCCTTCGCATCTCTGTCTGCGTCGAGGTCCAGTTCGGCTTCGCGAGACGTGCGTTTGCGTCGGCGTTGAGTACCTGCAGCATTGCTCGTTGACCCGGTGCGGAGCGGAACGGGTGCGATGTGGGTGTTCTCGATTGCTGGGACTGGCACTGGCGCAAGCGTAGGCAGGGAGATTGGTGGCGGGATTGGGAGTGGCTGGAAGACGGGTGCGGTGGTGATTGTGGATGCGCCAAAAGGGTGAAGAAGGTTAGAATCGAGCTGGAGAGTGGGACCAGGAAGAGGTGCGTCAGAGGTAGCTTTACGGTTTGTCACTGTTGGTGCAGCAGCAGCAGCAGCGGCAGATTCGCTCTCTGGCGAGTCGGCAAGCATGAGGATCCTGCTCAGAGGGCTAGGCTTAGCGGGGGAGTATGCGTGTGACATAGTATTACGTGGCAAGGGCTTTGCAAGAGGGAACGACTTGGGTGTCGATGACGCGGGTGGTAATAATGGTGGCGGTAATGGTTGTGTGGTTGAGCTCGGGACGATCTTCTCGGGTGCGACAGCAACGATCCGCGTTTCACCTCCTTCGGTGGAAATGGAGGAGGAAGCTTGCGGCCACAGCGGGGAGGGAGGTGGAGGGAACGGGGGTGTGGTTGATGGCGCGAGGAGGAGGGTAGCTGGGTGCGGTGGGGGACGAGACTCTGGAGAGGGCGGAGGGATGACAAAGGAGGAGGGCAGGAGCGACGCGGGCACGGTCGAGGGTATGACTTCCGTTTCAAAGGACGCCTCGAGGACCTTCTTGTTTGCAGTTGTCGTCGCCAGGCGTTTGGAACGCAAGTCCGAGCGACGCGAGCCTGAGGCAGAGCGCTTCGCGGACGCAGTCGCGGACGTAGACGCCCGAGCTACCTTCATGGGTGATTTGAACACTGATTTTTTCCCCTTGGCCTTGGAACGCGTCTTTCTGGGTGAGAGGCTAGGGCGCGATGGACCGGCGATGGGTTGTTCCACTGCCACTGCTGCCGGTGCAGGCGGACGTTTGCCTGGCTTGTTGGAGAGCAAGTCGCGCTTCTTGGGGCTTTGCTCAACTCGCTTTAAATTTGAGAAAGAAAAAGAGATGTTGAGCGTTGAATAATTACGCACACCGAGGCTAATGAGAAAGGAAAGGGAAAAAATGACGTACGTCTGGTACGGAATTGAAATTGGTCACTTTGTTGTCGTGTTGAGGTTCTGGTTCTTGGGGTGGACTGGGATCCGACTCGTCATTTGGGGGAAGGTAAGAGGCCAGCTTGTCCTGCACCACAGGGGCAGCGACGTCTTGCAATCGACTCGCGGGTGATGACTTTTTGTCCGCCTTTGCCTTTCCTATGCGCAAATTAGCAAATGTGAACATTCTACATTCTCTCTCCCAAAAGAAAGAGATGGATGTGCGAGGGAGACACGGAGATACTCACTTAGTTCATCGCGCAGCCCAGCTATCGTAGCCCGCAATTCCTCGACCTCCCATTTATGTGCCTTTGCGTCCGACTCTGCCGCCTTCTTGGTCAACTCTGCCAGGGAGATCTGCGGTTTCGGTTTCGGGTTGGACTCAGACGAAGATGCGGCGGGAGTCTCGCAAGTCTTGATCGTCGCAATCGCGTCTCGAAGCGTGGTGAGCAACGCGCTGAGCCGTTCGAACGCGGCATCGGGAGCGCCGAGCGGGAAGAGATCGGTTGTGGCCAATGGAGGGGGCTGTAAATCGTCGCGTATATAAGGTCATTTTTCTCTCATTCAGTCGCCCAGAAGAGAAAGGAGATGGAGACGGGAGGGACATACCAATTCTAGGTCGTCCGGGTCAGAGCTGACGGTCTTGTGCAAGATCTTGCGCACCGCGTTGGCGGCTTCCACGACGAGCCCCTTCAACTCCCTGTTCTCCTCTCTGAGCCCCGCACGCGCCTTGTCCGCCTCCTCCAGCGCCACTTCCACAAGGGCCTGCCCCTTCTGTGCCGCAGCAGCGCCAGCGCCACCACTGCCACTACCAGTAGCAACAGTAGAAGCATAATCCGACTGGGCCAGCACCGCCGCGTTCGCAGGCTGCACACAAGAAGCAATGACCGTCATGCCACTCGGGAGCGAGCCGATCTTGAGCTGCGCATCGGCGAGCTTAGACCACCTCTCGCGCATCCCCTCGATCTCCTTCTCGCGCCGCTTGATCTCCGCGACGTGCGTCGCGCGCAGCGCCTGGAGCGCCGCCCTAGTTCGCTGCAGCTCGAGCGTCGTCTGTTTGTGCGCGGCTTCTGCCTGTGTCTGCGCGCGATTCGCAATCCTAATTTTCCATCCCCATTAAACAAATAAATTGAAAGAAAAGATAAGGTAAGTTAAGATGAGATGAGATGAGAATCGTAAACGTAGCATAAAGAGACGTTAGAGATCAACGCACGTCAGCTTGGCTCTCGCCGCCGCCGCATCGCGCTCTGCGTTTTCCGCAGTCTCCGTCGCAGCGTCGTGCATCGTTCGCAAGCGCTCATGATCGTACGAGAGCGTGCGGAGCTTCGTCGTCAGGTCCTCAGCGCGCGTCATATCCTCCTGCATCATACGGTACATAAGAGAGAGAGAGATGTTCGTCATAAATCAAAAGATAAAAAAAGCAAAAGGGCGTGACAGCTGCTGGACTTACCACGCGCTGGCTGAGCATGGAGAGCAGGCACTTTGTCACTGCTTCTGCGTCTGCGTTCGAGAGCCCGTCGAGGGAAAGGCCAGGGTGCACTGCGAAGCCATGCGATATGAGTTGGGCATTGATGTATTGGAGCGTCGATGTTGAGGACGGAATTGAGGAGACAGATGAGGCGGACGAAAGAGAGTCAGAGAGCGGCGACAGGATCGGTGAGGGTGCCCAGTGGACCGTATTTCTTTGTGCTGGTGTCGCTGCCATGCGAGTCGACGTTTCCGAGTGTCTCGTTCGTCTCACAAACAAAGCGCGACGTAAGGACGAACAAGTCACGTGGTCGCGTCAAATCACAATCGATTATTCGATAACTAACTAACAGAACAGCATAACAAACAAATCAAAGCGATTCTTCACGTCCGCGCCCAGCGCCACCTTTGCACCTCGATCGCCCACCCTTCGCGCGCTGCACTACTCGATTCCGAGTCCACAGCCGCCGGCGCTGGCGCATCCTGCAACACCCGCACCTCGCCCTCCACAAACTCGAGATTCGACGCACGTAGCCCACGCTGCAGCAGCACCGCGCCCGCCGTCTTCGCAGCCGCATTCCCATCTACGTCCGCCAGTCCCGGCGGGGGAAGAAGCCATATCGACCCACGATTATTCTCATCGAGCGACCCGAGGAGCCAGATCTCCCACCGACGCCGATCGCTATCTCCTTCTCCTTGCTGCTGCTGTGTATCCTCATCGGACGACTTAATTTTCTCGGCCTCTCCTTCGGCATCCCCACTGGCCACGTTGACACCGGCCTCTGCGTCGGTATCGGTGGTTTCCCCGCCCGCGTCATACATGCGCAAGAGGAAGCGTTCCAACATGGTGTCGAGCTCGACGCCACGCCACACCGGCCGCGCCACACCGACGGTGGTGCTATCGGCCTCTATATCCATCGCGTCCTCCTCCTCATCAACACGTTGTCGCTTGCGCGCCCTTGGAGACGAGGAATCATCAATAGCAGAAGACGCCAATAGTCGTGGGCGCAAGACGGCCGCCCGAAGAGCATCTGGTTCATACTTGAATCTGTATCCACAGAAAAAAGGGACGAAGCTATGATCAGTAGCAGTACGTGGAGGGATGAGAGGCAGAAACCCACCCGGGGAGCACGCCGTTGCGACCGCCCTCAAACACAATTGTCACACGCGCTGCCAGGGCATCAACATCCATGTCTTCCTCTTCCTCTTCTTCGATCTCTTCGCTGTCCATGTCTTCATCCGTCACATCCGAGTCGAAGGCACCTGAACCACCAACGCCGACACCGCGCGCACGTTTCGTCCGCCCACCAACCGCGCCCGACGCCGCAGCACTCGCCGCGAAACCAAGCACCGCCCCGCGTTCCGCCGCGTACTCACCGAGGCGCTGCTTGCGATTCTGTCGTTCAAGACCTGGCGCGCGATGTGCCGTTCCGCCCTGCAATGGAATCGTCAGCGTACCCAACGACAGAAGGGGGAAGAAACCCGTCCAGCGGCGCACCTTGACAAATGACACATCGAGAATCTCGATTCCTACACCCTCGTGCCCGTTGCCCCATCCTGCGCTGGTGAACCCCCTCCCGTCATCCTCAGGATTACCGCCTGAACCAGGCTCAGGGCCTGTACCTGCACTGCCAAAGTACCTCTCCGCAGGGGGCACGACCTGCACCTCAACACGCGCATCCCGCCCACGACGTCTCGCCTCCCACACTTCGCTCCACCTCACCCGGCCAGCGTGAACAGCGGCAGTGATGATGTCCGAGTCATCCGTGTATGGCCCACTGCCCCATACGCGTGGGTGCGTCGGTCGAACGTAGGGCAACGCCAAAGCAGGGATGTAGAGCGTCGCGAGCGTGACTGTCCGAGTGTGTGGCAGCGGAAGCGGGCCAAACGGATGCACAAAGGAGCCCAAATAGACGGGTGGCGGTAATGGTCGTGCACGCGAGTGAGGCATCCCCGATATGTGAGAATGATGAGCACCTGTGGTTGGGTAATGTGGGCGTGTAAGCATGTGTTGATGCTGATGCTGGTGTTGGTGTTGGTGTTGGTGCGGGTGTTGATGTTGATGCGGGTGTTGATGCTGGTGTTGGTGCTGGTGTTGGTGAGTATGGCTATGAGGACGCGATGGGCCGTGCCCATGATTGTGAGCATGGGGATGTGGGCTCACTCCTGAGTTGTGAGGCGGCTGTGGAGGTGGTCCGCGTAGGTCTGGGGGAGGGTGAGTCGGATGGTGGCTGTGAACGTGTGGATGTTGGTGCGAGTGAGAATGAGTGAGAGGGTACGGATTGCCATGCGTATGTTCATACGACGGTGGTGCATGGGGGTGATGTACATCTTGGTCCGGAAGTGAGGGCGCTGACACCTAAATGAATATGAGCTCACGAGCACCACCAAACCACCAAAAATTAGGAATTTACTTGCCTGGGAATACGGATAGCCCACATGGGATGTCCCATCCTCAGCCTTGCGTGGTACAGGTGATGGCACGATTGGGTGCATGTAACCCATCCCTTCGCTTTGGTGAGGATCCTTCTCTCGTAGATCGCGTTCTCTTTCCCTCTCTCTTTCCCGTTCTCGCTCTCGCTCTCGATCCCTCTCCCTCTCCCGTTGGCGTATCCTCTCGAAATTGATGTCCCGTTCGCGCTCATGGTCCAAGTCTATTGGCGGCCGCCCACCTTGTGTCGGAGGCCCACTCGTTACTGGCGGACGCGGACGGGACTCACGAACTGGGGGAAGCGGGGGTGGAGGAGCCGAGAACGCGGGTGGATGTGGGCGAGATCTTCCACGGTCACGGTCACGATCGCGATCTCGGTCGCGGTGGTGCATCCTGCTTTCCAAACGATCGCGTTCACGATCATCCTCAAGAAGGGGACTCGGACCAGGACCCAATGGAAGGGCCATCGCTGGACGGGCGTCTCTTTCCTTCTCCCTCTCCCTCTCCCTTTCCCTTTCTCTCTCCCTGTCTCTATCCCTATCGCGTTCACGATCCCTGATGACCGTGCCAGGAGCGAGAGCAGGCCCGGACAAAGGAGCAGGAGTAGCCGACGAGGACCCAGAACCAGTGACCGACATCATACGACCATGGGTTATGTTATTCCCACGATCACGCTCTCTATCTCTATCCCTTTCTGGTGGCTGCAAGCTCGACATCACCGGCGGCTGGGCCGCATCTGGTCGCGGAGCATAACGTTGAGGCGCAGGGGGCCCTTGAACTGGGGGGATAGGAGGCCCACTGGTAGCGGAAGACGGTGGCATAGGCGGGACCGGTGGCTGTTGGTATGGCGAGTAGTGCGGGGCAGGAAGGCCCGTGTACATTGGCGAGGGCTCATGTAGGATGGATGGGGGCGGCGGAGAACCAGGAAAGGGAGCATGGTGGGTCGGGGGAACATGCTGCACGTGTGGCTTCGGGTGTGAGATAGGCGGCGTGTACTCGTGTCGATGGGGGAGGGGAAGTCCATGCTGGACGGGAGGGGGAGGCAGATACGCTGACGAATGCGGGTGTCCACCGCGAGAAGGATGAAAGGTCGATGGAGGGCCCGGATTGAGGAGAGGCGAGTGCTGCTGCGTTTGTGGGTGAGGGGGATAGTCCGGATAAGGCTCGCGTCGATCAAAGTCCTGTGGGCTGCGGTGTGGCGGATGCGGTGGCCGATGGTGGGGAGGCGGTTGAGGGGGGAAACGATGCTCTGGACGATCGCCGAGGGGCGAAGGTAGATGGTGCTGCTGCTGTGGTGGTGGAGGTTGTGGTTGATGATGAGGGTGATGATGATGCGACCGTTGTTGCTGGGCCTGCTGCTGGGCTTGCTGCTGCTGTTGTTGTTGCTGCTGTTGCTGTTGTTGTTGTTGCTGCTGTTGTTGTTGTTGTTGCTGCTGTTGCTGCTGCTGTTGCTGCTGTCTACGTTTTTGGAATTCCTCTGAGGGGGAATCTTCGAGGAGGTCAGCTACGTTCATAGTGGTCGAGGGGAGGGAAAAGATGACCTTTGAGCGCGCATAACGTTTCAGGTACACAAGATCGAGATCCAAAATCACCTGATCGACAAACAACGCATCAACTAACAACGACAAACTGAAATTGAAATTGACTTGCATCATCTATCTTCGGCTTTATCACCAACGTGGCTCGTCAGCAAAAACTCGTCTCGTGGAAAGTGTACATTGTTCCCACTGTCATACTCATGTCAGAGAGAACCGAAGGCCGTTGGCGCTAGGAAGAGTGCTAGTCATACTTCGGGCCCATTTTATCGCGTGCTTGCCTTATGAACCCCAGACATAGACATATGGCATATTCACACCCCATAACGCCGACTTCTCGAAGTGATGACGTATTAGATGGTAAGGTGCTCCAGAGTGGTGGGGGGGGTGGGCATACAGCGTTTCAGGGTTCTCTGTCTCGAACTTCGCATGCGAACTCTAATCCAAAAGCATGAATCGATGGCGCGTACCGAACAAATGAGTACAGTAGGTTCGAACGAATACATGCTCTAGCTCGCGGTAGCGCCCAGAGTCACGCTCATAGTTCCCAAGCGCCCCAGGGCTCCACAACTGCTCCACACAACCCCAAAAGTCCCGAGCTCCACGGGGGCGTCCTTACTTAGACGTTCCACCAACTGTCTACCATCGCAACAACGACGTTGTCGAAATATGCGATTCATCCCCAAGAAATCCGGTCTCCGGTCCCTTCCTGGGTCCTCTACTAACCTCGATCAACCCATCCGTGAGTATTTGACTTTCTTCTACTCCTTTTTTCGTTCAACTCGTCATTCGGTCCGTCTAGCCACTCTCCCCACTCCTACCTCATCGGGTCAGATCGGCGGACCAGGTGATACTGCGATGAGCGCGATCGAGGCATCGCTCGCAGCCTTGAAGGAGGGAAGTGCTCTTGCCACGAAAGTTCCCTTCATTGGTCCCGTGGCAGGGCTTCTTCTCCAGGCACTCACCATGCGAGATGTAAGTATCCCACTAGCCTCTCAATTACGCTTCATCTTACCAGTCTTTTAACAGGAAGTAAAACAACACAAGGAAGAGTGGGACATTGTCAACGACAAGCTCAAGAAAATCGCTGGCTTGGTCAGCCAATTCGGCGCATTGTTCAACGCGCGCAACCTGGAAGAAAAAGATGTTCCGGAAGGTCTGCGAGTGATATTCGAATCTCTTGTGACGTATGTCATGCCTTCCCGAGGCCGTTATTGCCCTCTCATCGTGCTTCAGCGAACTCGATGGGATACGGATATCCCTCAAGGAGAACATCGAAGTTGGAACACTCAAGAGGGTGGTATTGCGCAAGGACTTGCTGCGGAAGGTCAAGTACCATAACAGCAAGCTTTCGGACGTGCTTCAAATCTTTCAGGTTCGCTCACGGTCCGCCATCGGTGTCACTTCCTCAACTCATTAATTGCAGACCGAACTCATGTTTGAGATGCGCGTCGCACTCCTTGCTGAAGGGCGCAAAGTACGCACCTTACAAATATCGTCCAACCACGACCAGCTGACGTCTCCTTTAGGACACTCAAAAAGGTCCATCTGACCCCTCTGGCGTTTCTGATGGCATTACGTTAGTGACAAATTCTTTATCTTCCCTGACTGAATGCTCATGCCGAGTCATCCAGATCAATGACTCGAATCCCACGTTCACCACACATATTCCTTGGACGTGATTCTGAGCTTGCCAAGATTATCCAAATGATCTATGCCAATCTTGGCTCTTCTCCCATTGGGCCTGCCCACATTGCGATTCTCGGACCTGGTGGTTATGGAAAGACCACCCTCGCAAATAAAATACTCACAGATGAACGCGTTAAAGAGCATTTTGGGGATGCCAGATATTTCGTTGCCTGTGAATCCATCTTCTCATCTGGAGCTCTCCTAGTTGAGCTTGCAAAGACACTTGGAGTCCATGACGGGGCCCCAGACGCCTTATGGTCTCGCATATCTGCTACATTGAACTCAAAGGATTGCATCCTTTGTCTTGATAATTTTGAGTCCCCATGGGACCAGGATGTGGTTACAAAGCGCTCTGTTGAAGAGTTGTTATCCAGAGTTGCAGAGTCTCGGCATGCCACCCTATTGATTACAATGAGGGGCACTGTGCGGCCAGACCAGACTCGATGGACATCACCCCTCCTAGATCCCCTAATGACTCTAAGCAGTGATGCTGCCAGAGGGGTATGGGAACAGATTGCAGAAACCTATAATAGCTCTGCAGAGGAACTTATAAAGGCTGTGGATTATGTTCCTCTTGCTGTTAGCCTATTAGCAAATCTTGCTCAGGCCACATCACCTGAAATTTTGTTAAAATTGTGGAAGAGCAGACAAACAGGCTTTATTTTCAGAGATCAAGCAGATCAAGCAGATAGGCTATCAAATCTTGAATACTCCATTCAACTATCAATTGATAGCTATAGAATGAGAGTCAATCCATCTGCTAAAGAGTTGCTTGGAATTCTTAGTATGCTTCCAGATGGGATGCATATAAAGCAAGTGGATACATTTATTACAGTTCTTTCTGGGATAGATATCTTATCAGGTATCTGCACCCTTGAGCAATGTGGATTAATAGGGCTCATTGGGGAGAGATACCAGACCCATCCAATCATTAGAAATTTTTGCAAAAATCACATCTTTTTGGCTGAGAAGCATAAAAATGCTCTTAGAGATTTCTATTTTAATCTGGCATCTACTATATATTCTGAAGCAAAAGCTGAAGACTACACTAAGATAGTGCTAGAAGTAAATAACACAAAGGTTATGCTATCAGACCTTCTTAAATCAGACTTAAAAGACTATGCTGAGCTAGTTTCAACCATTTGTATATTTATAAGATTTCACTTCAATATTGGGGACTATTCAGATCATTTAATCAGTGAGACTGTTGAATTTTTACAACAGAAAAAAGCTCCAGTGTTATTAATTATAATGTGTCTTAATGAGTGGGGTATACAACAGTGTAAAGCTGTTAATCTTAACCTTAAAGATGCAAAACTTAAACTTAAAGAAGCAGAAAGACTATATATAACTAGCAAAGAAACCCAAAGTAGTTATTATGCTGAGACTCTTCATTGGCTTGGCATAATATATAAAACAGAGAAGGCATATGATGATTCTAAGATCTCATTTCAAAAATCCTTAGAAATTTTTAAGGAGAATAATAATAACAAAGGCCAAGCAGCAAATTTAAATGGGCTTGGAAGAATAGACTTTTATTTGAATAATTTAGATGAGGCTGAAGCTTCATATCAGAAGGCTATAGAATTACATCAATTTTTTGATGATGTTTTACTTCAAGGAGATAACTATAATGGACTTGGAGATGTATATCTCAAATTAAAAAAGTTAAATGAGGCTGAAGTCTCATTTCAGAAGTGTTTAGAATTAATGAAGTTTGGTAATTCTACTTTAGGCCAAGGATATGCTCTTTATGGCCTAGGAAAAGTAAAGATGATGGAATCACAAATGCAAGATGCAAAAGTACTGTTTGAAAATGCTCTTGCTATGTATAAACAAGCACAAAACTCAAGAGGAGAAAATAATGCACAGTATTTTCTAAATAAAGTTATATCTAAAATGAGTAAGCT
>QFEY01007250.1:0-14197 GCA_003316435.1 Russula virescens | reverse complement strand
ATTTCAGCTATCATTTTGCTACTCGCGTCTTATCTCTGGCTAGCGTGGGATCTGTTCCCTGATGGTGAAGATAATCATCGTTAACAAGCAGGAGCTCGAGGCTGTTCCAGAGCAGAGCTTGGGACGAATAGGTATTGATCCGCAACTTCTAGGTTCCATCCAGCACTGTAGTGGAGCCACAAGGATACCGCAGGTGATTAGTGTCTGCCTTGGCGCTATTAGAGGTGTAGACTCGTAAATGCCGCGAAGCTCCGAATTTCAATAGCGTAACGTTTAATAGAAGTCGCGTGGTCCTCGATTAGGCCGCGACTTAACTTCGAATGGGTACCCTATCGTAGATCGTCAATCGAGAGGAAAGAAAATTATGGACAAAGTTGATTGGCCCAGAACAGATTTCCGGTTCGGTTCTAAACGCAGCACCAGGTGAAGACTCAAATAGGGTCCCAAGGGACCAAGGCTCATGCGGGGACGTCTATCACCTTCAAGTTTCAACATTAACACGGTTCAGGCTTCGAGCACTATTGGGTCATCCTACAACGTGCCTGCGTCAAGTGGTCGGAAGACAAAAGGGCTCTAAATTATGGTTTCATTGAGTCGTCAAGTCGCCAATCGTGCACCCCTAGTGAGTGTGTGAACGGAATCCCTGAGGCCAAGTATTGCAGAGAAAACCCTATAGTAAAACTGGCGCTAGCTCTCTTGAAACTTCGACAGTATGTAGGTCGAAGAAACGCACCGAGGTCTTACCCATGGACGAACAAGACGTATGGTCTTCGTCTTTGAAAAAGGCCTACAGGGAAGAGGTACTGGAAGTTTGATGATATTTTTCAAATGACAGTCGTTATGATAATTTTCCTGAATCTCTTTGAACAGCAGACCGCTTCAGAACCATGCCATCGATGACTCCGAAAAGGGATTCTGCATGTAGTGTCCCTGACGTATAGCGGGGCGCCCGGGGGCGCCGCAGTGTGGTCACGACTTACCAGGAACGAGCAAAAAAACTTGCCGGGTAGAAGGGTGTTCGTACAGAAGCTTAGGAGGGAAATGGCCGCTTGATGTCGATCTAAGACAGTTCCGAGATTGAATGATACCAGCTAAATCAACGTCCGTGAAGCAAACATAACTCAGAATCAAGGCAGTTTCTCTAAATTGCTTATTGAGTATGATACTGGGTTGGAGAACTTGAAAGTAGAATGGGCTGAGGGCGACAGCAAAGTACACAGAAAGCAATATGAACTGAGCGGGGATGAGTTACTGAGTACAGTCCAGGAAGACAAACAATGCTCTCGACAGAGGACCGTGTGGTAAAGGCCGAGAGAAGAAAGAAAATGGTCCGGGCATGGATCAGATTGTGCAGGTCATAGGGCACCGCGTGGGAAGACACTAAAAATTTGGCGCAAGAGGAATGAGCCGACGGATTAAGCAAAGCATAACAAAAGCATATGGGAACGAAGGCACCGTCCTTATGATTATTGAACCTCATGCATCATGGCTAGAGAACAGGCGGATTTGTGGGGGATAAGGATGACTTGAACATGCAAACGAGGATTGGCATGGAACAGGGGGAAAGCGGAGGTTATTGTCAACACCATCCCAACGGAATGCACGTGGCAGAAAAATAGCCGAATAGCCGAGCCGCGACATCTATTGACACGCTTTGCCTTCAGTTGGCATAGTGTTGGCATTCAACAAGCTGGACCCTTGCCCTACTACCAATCTGCTATCACTTGCCATAGTCCCACCATGTCCCAATCCACCCGATTTCAAATCATTTTTAATTCTGCCTTCGATTCTTACAAGACACGGACAAGAAAAGATCTCACATCGCATCCCCTACTACCTAGGCTTCAGTCCTGTAATTCTGCCGATGCTATTATTTCTGTACTCCGCGAGCAAATCCCCGCATTCAATCAAGCTGCGAGTAGCGATGATAGAATCTCAAAATGGATCAACCCCACCGTCAACGTCCTCTACGCGTTTTCTGCTGCTCTTGGCGAGGGTGTCGGCCTCGTAAATGCTGCCATACTTCTTAGTCGCAACTTTGGCTCTGATGTTTGATCCTCAGGTATTCTCACCTGCAAGAGCTATCTTTGCGGGAATCAGTGTTCTTTTATTGGTCCGCATCTTCCATGATCTCTTTCTCCTTCGAATATCTTTTCATTCAGTTCCTTCAGGCCGCCAAAGATGTAAACACCAGCCAAGGCAAGCTTATCGAGCTGTTCAACCGGATCGGGTACTTCTTCTGTCGGCTCGAGATCTATACGACGGTGCCACCTACTCCGGCTATGACAGACGTAATCGTGGAGATCATGGTGAAGGTGATAATGATCCTTGGAATCGCGACGAAGGAAATGCAAGGTGGACGATTGAGTGGGTTGATCTCACGTTTTAGATTGCCTACTGATCGACCGACACATATTCAGAGAGATATTTGAAGAAACTTACCGGAAATACGGAGGTTGATGACACGCTACAAGAACTGGACAAATTGACTCAAGAAGAGGCTCTGATGGCGTCTGCGGAGCTTCTGAGGATCACGCACAACGTTGGTAGCAAAGTGATCGGCATCGATGATAGGGTGAAGGGTGTTGATGAAAGGGTACGGGAGGTCGACTGCGGGGTTCAAGACGTGTGCAAGAGGGTTCAAGCCGTTGACGACAGTGTGCAAGGCATCGGCAATAATGTAGAAGACATGACTGACAAGGTGCAAGGTGTCGATGACAAAGTACAGGCCATCGATAACAAATTAGACCAGGTCAACAGTTCGTCATCTCATAGCTTTCCTTCTCTTCGTTTAGAATACCCAGACACCTCACAGGGCACCAGCTCCGAGAGTGTCTTCTTCGATGGCTTTCGCCTCCAAATCCCTCCACCACTCATAACATTGCATTCAAAGCTCGTCACGATGGCACTGCCCGATGGTTCTTTCAAGGTAGTATATTCAATCGGTGGAAATCCAATGGTTCATTTTTGTGGCTATATGGCATACGTGCGTCCATATGGCCCTTATCGTGTGACGGTTTCTGACCATTTTCTGGTTACACAGCGGGATCCGGGAAAAGTGTACTCTGGTTCGTTCTTCATCGACTCATTGTACCTTGTAGAGCTTAGATCGCCACTCAGCTCCTCGATCATACAAGATATCATAGTCTTGCGCGACTCTGGACTGGCCTCCATGGCCTATTTCTATTTCGACTTCAGGGATATCGATAAACAAAGACTCCATGACTTGCTTCGTTCCATTCTCATCCAACTCTCTGCACGCTCCGATCCCTGCTGCGACATACTCTCCCGACTCTATTCTCGCCGTGATCGTGGGGTAGAGAGACCTAATGATCGGGCCATGATAGAATGTCTTAAGGAGATGCTCATCCTCGAGGCACAACGGCCGACTTACATCATTATGGACGCAGTCGATGAGTGCCCCATTACATCTAGCATACCGTCTCCACGAGAAGAGGTACTCGAACTTGTGAAGGAACTCGTTGGCCTTCAAATACCGAATCTTCACATATGTGTTACAAGTCGTCCTGAGTTCGACATTCAGGCCTTCCTCGAACCGATGGCCTCATACCCTGTATCCCTTCATGACGAAAGTGGACAAAAGGAAGATATCATCGAATATGTCCGCTCGTTTGTCCACTCAGATCGGAGGATGCGGAAATGGCGTGATGAAGACAAGGATCTGGTTATCAAGACACTATCAGAAAAATCCGGCGGAATGTAAGGGTGTTGATATATCTGAATAAGCAGCTCTGATAATGTGGCACAGGTTCCGCTGGGTGTTCTGTCAATTGGAGGTCCTACGACAATGCTTTCCACCAAGTGTGCGTCGTATCCTAGAAGAGTTGCCCGAGAGTCTGGATGAGACATATGAGCGGATACTGAGGGAGATCAGAAGGCCAAACCAGGATCATGCTCGCCGACTGTTGCAATGTCTCGTAGCGGCTGCTCGCCCACTTCGAGTGGAGGAACTTGCAGAAGTCCTCGCATTTGACTTCAGCGAAGAAGGGATCCCAAAACTAAATCCTGACTGGCGTTGGGAGGATCAAGAGGAGGCTGTAATGTCGGCATGCTCGAGTTTGGTGATCGTAGTCAAGGACGGGGATTCGCGGATTGTCCAGTTTTCACATTTCTCGGTCAAAGAATTTCTGACCTCGAACCGCCTTGCGCGGTCTAGCAAAGGAGAAATCTCGCACTATCACGTTCCACTTGAACCCGCCCATACGATTCTCGCTCAAGCATGCCTTGGCGTTCTCCTCCTATTGGATGATGGGGCTGGCCGTGACAATATCAAGATCTTCCCGCTAGCTGAGTATGCCGCCGAATACTGGGCTGAGCATGCGCTATTCGAGAATGTGTCACCCCGCATCAAACATGAGATCGAATGTCTGTTTGATGCAGACAAGCCACATTTCACAGCTTGGTTCTCGATCCAGGGACCCCGCTGGGCTTCCACCTGGAACTTCCTTCCAGACGTACCAAAATTTACACCAACCCCCATCTACTATGCCTCGTATTTCGGATTTTATTCCGTGGTAGAACATCTCATCACAAGACGTCCAGTGGACTTATACGGCATCGGTGGCTTCAACGGGACACCACTCCACGCAGCAGTAAATTGCGGTCATGTCGATGTTGTATTGTTACTATTACAACATGTCCCGGCAGATATCAGGTCCACGAACTTAAATCGGACTTCGTTGCACTGCGTGGCAATAGAGGGGCATGTAGAAATTGGCCAACATCTGCTCAGATACGGCGCAAATGTGAACGCACGGCAGGAAGGTGACTGGACTCCGATTCACCTGGCATCGTTTCATGGACACCCAAGTTTTATGCGATTGCTATTGGACCATGGCGCGGATCCCCACGTACGTAACGAGAATGGCGAAACGCCATACCAGTTGGCCAATTCGCAACGACAGCCAGAGATATTACAATTACTTTCCGTGTATGGTTTCAAGCCAGACGAGGAATGTGCTCATACAAGTATTGGAGTCCGGCCCCTCATCCCCGTGCATCCCACATGTACATCGTTGCAGTAAATTGTAATTGGGTAAAGTGATAGGAAATTATGTTGTGTTCTCATGTTACGATGCGCTAGCGTGTTACCTCATATCATAATCACTATCGCAAGATAGCTGTTTCTTGGGGTCCATGCGGGAAACGAGAGCACCGTCCTAAGTAATCCAGCATTGCCATCAGGAAGCTCGTAGCCAGAGAACCGGGATCTGCAGGGGAAGAATTATTATTTGAATTTGCGAAGGGGGTTAGCATAGGATTGGCTCACGCGGTGGCGCGCGGAAAGCCTGGGCACGTGATAGAGAAATAACCGTCTCTATACGACACAAACCAGACATCGACAACATCATCACTATTACTATGTCCCAATCTGCTTCCGCCTCTGCCCCTGCTGCCCGCTTTGAATCCATTTTCAATTCTGCCTTAGATATCTACAAAAAACGAACAGGAAAAGACCTCGCATCACATTCCCTACTAACAACGCTTCAATCCTGTGATTCTGCCGATGCAGTTCTCGATGTACTCCGGGAACAAATCCTCGCATCCAGTCAAACCCCGAATAGCGATGATACATCCTTAAAATGGCTCATCCCCACCGTCAATGTCCTGTACTCATTTTCTGCCGCTCTTGGCGAGGGTGTTAGCCTCGTAACAATTACCATATTTTTTCTTCTTGACTTCGACTCTGATGCCTGTTTTCCAGGTATTCTCACCTGCCAAAGTCATCTTTGCGGGAATCGGCGTCCTATTTTTGGTCTGTATCTTCCACGATAACGTTTCTTAACCTATTTTGACCCAAATTATTCAGGCCGCGAGAGATGTAAACGCCAGTCAAGGCATGCTCGTCGAGCTGTTCGATCGTATCGGGTATTTCTTCCGTCGGCTCGAGATTTATACGACAGTGCCACCGACTCCAGCTATGACGGATATAATCGTGGAGATCATGGTGAAGGTGGTAATGATCCTTGGAATCGCGACAAAGGAAATGAAGCGTGGGCGATTGAGTTAGTTGGCCCTATGGCTTTTTATTCACAATTCTTGATTGACATGTGTCAAGAGAAATATTTGAAGATGCTTATGGGGAATGCGGAGATAGAGGATGCACTACGAGAACTTGACAAGTTGACGCAGGAAGAGGCTCGGATGGCGTCCGCGGAGCTTCTGAAGATCACTCACAGCACCGATGGCAAGGTGGAAGGTGTCGGTGAAAGGGTTCAAGAGGTTGGTCGCGACGTACAAGATGTATGCAGGAAGGTTCAGGGCGTCGATGAAAAGTTAGAACTGGCTAACCGTTCGTCATCTCCTAAGCTTTTTCCTCTTTGTTCGGAATACCGAGACACCTCACAGGGCACCAACTTCGAGAGAGCCTCCTTCGATGGCTTTCGCCTCCGGATCCCTCCACTACCCATAATATTGCATGCAAGGCTCGTCACGACGGCACTGCTCTATGGTTCCTTCAAGGCAGTATATTCAATAAATGGAAATCCGATGGTTCCTTCTTGTGGCTATATGGTATACGTGCGTCCATATAACCCTTATCGTGTGGCAATATCTGACCATTTTCTAATTACACAGCGGGATCCGGGAAAAGTGTTCTCTGGTTTGTCTTCCGTGGGCCCATGCTATTGCCTCATGGGACTGATATCACATCGCACTGGCAGCTCCTCGATCATACAAGATATCATGGCCTTGCGCGACTCCGGACTGGCCTCCATGGCCTACTTCTATTTCGATTTCAGGGATATCGATAAACAAAAACTCCACGACTTGCTTCGTTCTATTCTCATCCAACTCTCTGCACGCTCCGATCCTTGCTGTGACATACTCTTCCGACTCTATTCTCGCCGTGATCATGGAATAGAGAGACCTAATGATCGGGCCATGATAGAATGCCTCAAAGAAATGCTCAGCTTTGAGGCACAACGACCCACTTACATCATTATGGATGCAGTCGATGAGTGCCCAATCACCTCTAGCATTCCATCTCCACGAGAAGAGGTACTCGAATTTGTGAAAGATCTTGTTGGCCTTCGAATACCGAATCTTCACATATGTGTTACAAGTCGTCCTGAGTTCGACATCCAGGCTGTCCTCGAACCGTTGGTCTCATACCCTGTATCCCTTCATGACGAAGCTGGACAAAAGGAGGATATAATCGAATATGTCCGTTCATTCGCCAACTCAGATCGGAGAATGCGGAAATGGCGGGATGAAGACAAGGGTCTGGTTATCGAGACACTTTCAGAAAAATCCGGCGGAATGTAAGGGTGTTGATGTATTCTAATACGTAGTTCTGACAATTTGACACAGGTTCCGCTGGGTGTTCTGTCAACTGGAGGTCCTACGGCAATGTTTCCCACCAAGTGTGCGCCGTATCCTAGAGGACTTACCCGAGAGTCTGGATGAGACATATGAGCGGATACTGAGGGAGATTAGAAGGCCAAACCAGGATCATGCTCGCCGACTGTTGCAATGTCTCGTAGCAGCTGCTCGCCCACTACGAGTGGAGGAACTTGCAGAAGTCCTCGCATTTGACTTCAGCGAAGAAGGGATCCCACAGCTAAATCCTGGATGGCGTTGGGAGGATCAAGAGGAGGCTGTAATGTCGGCATGCTCGAGTTTGGTGGTCGTAGTCAAGGACGGGGATTCGCGGATTGTCCAGTTTTCGCATTTCTCGGTCAAAGAATTTCTGACCTCGGACCGCCTGGCGCGGTCCAGCAAGGATATCTGGCGCTACCATGTTCCACTTGAGGCAGCTCATACGATTCTCGCTCAAGCATGCCTTGGAGTTCTCCTCCAACTAGACGATGGGGTTGGCCGTGACAACATCAATATCTTCCCGCTAGCTGAGTATGCTGCCGAACACTGGGCAGAGCATGCACTATTCAAGAGTGTATCGTCACGCGTCAAAGATGGGATTGAATGTCTGTTTGATCCAGACAAGCCACATTTCGCAGCTTGGTTCTCGATCCAAGGACCCCGCTGGGATTCCAGAAATGAGATAGACATCCCAAAATTCACAGCGACCCCCATCTATTATGCCTCCTATTTTGGACTTTTCTCCTTGGTAGAAATCCTCATCGCAAGACGTCCAGAGGACATTTCCGCTATCGGTGGCTTCGGCGGAACTCCACTCCATGCAGCAGCAATAAACGAACATGTCGAGGTTGTATTGTTACTGCTGAACTATCTCCCAGTGGATGTGAGGTCCTTGTGGCTAAATTGGACTCCGCTGTTCAGCGCAGCAATAGGTGGAAATGTAGAAATCGGCCGACATCTACTCGATCGCGGCGCAGATGTGAGTGCCCGGGACGAAGATGGCTGGACTCCGCTGCACAATGCGGCGAATCATGGGCGGCTGGAATTCATGCGATTACTTTTGGACAACGGCGCAGATCCAGGTGCGCGTAGCGACTACAATGATACACCTTACCGGTTCGCCAATTGGCAACAACAGCACGAGATATTACAATTGCTTTGCGAGTATGGTTTCAAGCCAGAAGAGGAATAGGTCGAGTGATGTTACGTCGCGCTCATACCTCGGTATAAGTTATCGGAGTCTGGCCCCATATCCCTACATATGCCTCATGTAAATGCCGTCGTACCATGTAATTGGGTAAAGTGATTTTAGGGAATTGTTGTTGTGGTCTCGTGTACGCTAGCATGTTACCCCATATCATACTCACCATCGCAGGACAACTGCTTCCTGGGTTCCATGTAGGGAATGAATGAGAGCACCATCCTAAGTAATACATTGTTACCATTAAAAATCTCGAAGGTTGGCTCACATGCCTGCCGCGCACAGAAAGCACGTGGCAGAAAATGCCGCGAATGCCATCAACGACAATTACTGCATAATCCTAGGATAACAATTCAATTCAGATCATCACTATGTTCCAATCTGCCTCTGCCTTCGCCCCCGCTACCCGCTTTGAATCCATTTTTTATTCTGCCTTAGATGCTTACAAAAGGCGGACAGGACAAGACCTCGCATCACATTCCCTACTACCTAAGCTTCAATCCTGTGATTCTGCCGATGCAGTTCTCGCTGTACTTCGGGAGCAAATCCCCGCATCCAGTCAAACCCCGAATAGCGATGATACATCCTTAAGATGGCTTGTCCCCACCGTCAACGTCCTGTACACATTTTCTGTCGCCCTTGGCGAGGGCGTCGGCCTTGTAACAACTATTATATTTTTGCTTCCTGATCTCAGATCTGATGCCTGTTTTCTAGGTATTCTCTCCTGCAAAAGTCATCTTTGCGGGAGTCGGCGTCCTATTTTTGGTCTGTAACTTCCAGGATAACCGTTTTTAACCTATTTTGACCCAAATCCTTCAGGCCGCCAAAGATGTAAACGCCAGTCAAGACATGCTCGTTGAGATGTTCGATCGGATCGGATACTTCTTCCGTCGACTTGAGATTTATACCAGGGTGTCACCGACTCCAGCTATGACGGATATAATCGTAGAGATCATGGTGAAGGTGATAATGATCCTTGGAATTGCGACAAAGGAAATGAAGCGTGGACGGTTGAGTGAGTTGACCTCATGGTTTTTCATTCACAATTCTTGACTGACATATATCAAGAAAAATATCTGAGGAAGCTTATGGGGCACGCGGAGATTGAGGATGCACTACGAGAGTTGGACAAGTTGACACAGGAAGAGGCTCGGATGGCGTCCGCGGAACTTCTGAAGATCGCTCACAACACTGATGACAAGTTAGAGCTGGCTAATCGTTCGTCATCTTCTATCTTTTTCCTGTTCGTTTGGAATACCGAGACACCTCACAGGGCACCAACTTCGAGAGAGCCTCCTTCGATGGCTTTCACCTCCAGATCCCTCCACTACCCATAATATTGCATGCAAGGCTCGTCACAACGGCACTGCTCAATGGTTCCTTCAAGGTAGTATGTACAATCAATGGAAATCCGTTGGTTCATTCTTGTGGTTATGTGGCATACGTGCGTCATATGGCCCTTATCGTGTGGCAACATCTGACCATTTTCTGATTACACAGCGGGATCCGGGAAAAGTGTTCTCTGGTTCGTCCTTCACGGACCTATTCTGTCGCCCCGCGGGGCTGACATCACCTCGCAGCTCTTCGGTCATACGAGATATTATGGTCTTGCGTGACACTGAACGGGCCTCCATGGCCTATTTCTATTTCGACTTCAGGGATATCGATAAACAAAGACTCCACGACTTGCTTCGTTCCATTCTCATCCAACTCTCTGCTCGGTCCGATCCCTACTGCGACATACTCTCCCGACTCTATTCCCACCGTGATCGTGGGGTAGAGAGACCTAATGATCGGGCCATGATAGAATGTCTTAAGGAGATGCTCATCCTCGAGGCACAACGACCGACTTACATCATTATGGACGCAGTCGATGAGTGCCCCATTACATCTAGCATACCGTCTCCACGAGAAGAGGTACTCGAATTTGTGAAGGACCTTGTTGGCCTTCAAATACCGAATCTTCACATATGTGTTACAAGTCGTCCTGAGTTCGACATTCAGGCCTTCCTCGAACCGATGGCCTCATACCCTGTATCCCTTCATGACGAGAGTGGACAAAAGGAAGATATTATCGAATACGTTCGCTCATTCGTCAACTCAGATCGGAGGATGCGGAGATGGCGTGATGAAGACAAGGATCTGGTTATCGAGACACTTTCAGAGAAATCCGGTGGAATGTAAGGGTGTTGATGTATTCGAATAAGTAGTTCTAACATTTTGACACAGGTTCCGCTGGGTGTTCTGTCAACTGGAGGTCCTACGGCAATGTTTCCCACCAAGTGTGCGCCGTATCCTAGAGGAGTTGCCCGAAAGTCTGGATGAGACATATGAGCGGATACTGAGGGAGATCAGAAGGCCAAACCGGGATCATGCTCGCCGACTGTTGCAATGTCTTGTAGCGGCTGCTCGCCCACTACGAGTGGAGGAACTTGCAGAAGTCCTCGCATTTGATTTCAGCGAAGAAGGGATCCCACAACTAAATCCTGGATGGCGTTGGGAGGATCAAGAGGAGGCAGTAATGTCGGCATGCTCGAGTTTGGTGGTCGTTGTCAAGGACGGGGATTCGCGGATTGTACAGTTTTCACATTTCTCGGTCAAAGAATTTCTGACCTCGGACAGGCTTGCACGGTCTAGCAAAGAAGAAATCTGGCGCTATCATGTTCCACTTGAGGCAGCTCATACGATCCTCGCTCAAGCATGCCTTGGAGTTCTCCTTCAACTAGACGATGGAGTTGACCGTGACAACATCAATACCTTCCCGCTAGCCGAGTATGCCGCCGAACACTGGGCCGAACACACGCTATTCGAGAGTGTATCGTCACGCGTCAAAGATGGCATTGAATGTCTATTCGATCCAGACAAGCCGCATTTCGCGGCTTGGTACTCGATTCAAGGACCCCGCTGGGCTTCCAGCTTTGATATCGACGTCCCAAAATTCACAGCGACCCCCATCTATCATGCCTCCCTTTTCGGATTTCATTCGGTAGTAGAACACCTCATCACAAGACGTCCAGAGGACCTATACGCTATCGGTGGCCTCGGCGGGACTCCACTCCATGCAGCAGCAACAAATGGTCATTTCAATCTTGTCTTGTTACTGCTGAACTATCTCCCAGTGGATGTCAGGTCCCCGTGGCTAAATTGGACTCCACTATTCAACGCAGCATCAAGAGGGAATGTAGAAATCGGCCGACATCTACTCGATCGCGGCGCAGATGTGAACGCCTGGGATGAAGATGGCTGGACTCCACTGCACACTGCTGCGTATAATGGGCAGCTGGGATTCATGCGATTACTTTTGGACAACGGCGCGGATCTACACGCGCGTAACAAGAACAACGAAACAGCTTACCAGTGGGCTGATTCGCAACGACAGCAAGAGATATTACAATTACTTTCCGAATATGGTTCAGAAGAGGAATAGGTCGAGTGACGTTACGTCGCGCTCATACCTCGGTCAAACTTATCAGAGTCCGGCTCTTATCCCTGTGTATTCCTCATGTAAATGTTGTCGTAAAGTGTAATTGGGGAAAGTGTTTTGTTAGGAAATTATATATTGTGCTCTTATGTTACGATACGCTAACGTGTTACCTCGTATTAAACTCACTATCGCAGAACACCTGTTTTCTGACATCGTCAGTAGCTCGGCAACGGATTCTATGTGCTCACTGGGCATGGCATTCCGAACGACAGTAGCTATAATGGCATACATTGTCAGTGTGTTACGCTGTTACAGCATACGAAATACGTGCCGCCCTTCTTTCCTCCAAGTCTCAGATCTCAGGCTTCGAGGTCCTCCTCACACGCCCTAGGAAATCATAGCCGTTTTCGATTGTCTTCGCTAACAAGTTTTGAATATTTGAATTACCGAAGTACAGTATTTGTTAAGTTTGGGAATACAGTACCGTCGGTTATTCCCATTCGTCCCATAATCGAAAGGGGTAAATGCCGGGGTTGCTACGGCAGAAACTAGGCGATATTTGAAATTTGCACGTCGAAATGAGCCACGAAACATGTGCGCTACAGCCAAACGAGAGTTGATCATCGCTCCACACATCTTAATAAGCCTCGATGAATGCCAGTCGACGTGGCCTTGGCCTTTTCCTACTTGCCTTTTATCTTACCCCCTTCACCAGATGCCCCCGCCAGCCTTCGCCATCCGTCTGCCCTCGGTGCGACATCCTCCCAATTCTTTCACTCTCCCACCACGCTACCATGACCACGATCGTAATAGTGACGCCGAGTGGAGCCCACCCATAACCTTTGACGTCATCCGAGAAGAACTTCGTGCGTCGTTCATACTCCCCTGCCCGTTTTTATTGGTTTTCATTGTCACGCTCGCGTTTAGACTGCCGCTGGCATCTCCCCCTCTGGCTCCTCGTATTTGGCGCGACAGTGTCTATCCTTACCCTCCTCTTTCTCATCACCGGTACCGTATATCCCGCCCCCGCTTGGTGGACGCGCTATGGCTCCCATTCCCTTGACGTGCTCAAAATCGCTGGCGACATTTATCGTGCTGGCCAGCCACCATTCGCGATCAACGACTCGATAGCCCAACCTCTGGCACCTGTCAGCTATGTCGGACCCAGACGCATCTTTGCGCGCTTAACAATGAATGAGGACGTCATCGCACCCTTCTCCACGACGATGAGACGCCCGTCCACCAGCGGGCCAGCCTCCCCCGTCGACAACACCGTACGTGTACCGATCGTAGCGTAGTCGCTGCCGCCGTGGCGGTCGTTCATTCGCTGACACCCCACTCTCTAATAATATATCTATTAGCTTTCCCTGCTAGTGCAGGTCCGCATCCCTGACACGCCACGTGATGCGCGATGTTCGATCATCTCTGGGATCACGCTAGCGCGATCCCTCGAAAGTGCGGGCAAGGGAGCCCGAGTTCATCTGTGGTCTCTCGGACAGGCCTTTTCAGACGCGAGTGCGTCGGCGGGTGAAGATTACCGCCCCCGACGTGAGGCGCATGTCTCGAGTTTCGACCTACAACCGGGTGAGACGCCAGCACAGCGCTCGGCCGAGTTTACTTGCCCACCGTCGCAGTCGCTCCACACATTCGAGATTTCCTGCGCGGAGGGCGATGACGCATGTTCCGTGGAAGTATGGCAGGGGCTATTCCGAGTAGAGATTCGCGCATAGCGCTATAGGTGAGGGACAATGGCTGGCCATTGTGTCGATCACGTCGTGGTTCTGGTTCTGGCTTCGGTTTCTGGAAAATGACTCGGCCTGCGTGCCTCGCCAGTCAGGATTGGAGGTCTTTTTGTACAATTGCTTCGGAAGTTGCCATGCTTATAGCGTCAAGTGTATAACACCACCCTCTGGAGAATGCTAGGATTGTAAACGTGTGTGTACGATTATCAATGCCTCTCGGGCACCCCATTTCTTCTCTGCACACGCAACGTCTTGTGACCCGGCTGCGGATATCCAAAAATTAGGATGTGACCTGACGTCCGCATCAAACGGCCCACGCTCCATCGTCGAACTTACACCCCTTGATGCTTGAGATCCGATCTCACAATTGGAGCATTTAAGAAGGTCGTCTGATTAAGCGCCGGCGAGGCGTCCTCGTGTCTAATCGCGTCATGTCCCCGGTCGTCAAGCTTTTCAGACGAGGCCAAGTCATAATTGTAAATTCGCTCC
>QFEY01007231.1:0-14232 GCA_003316435.1 Russula virescens | reverse complement strand
AATTTTGCGCGAGGATACCTTATGGTAAGATTTCGTCCTGTAAACTTGGGAATACGTGATCACCAGTACTAGTGCGGCTCACTGACTGACTGTATCTGGGAAGCTATTCGTGCCTAAAGTCTGCACGAATGTGCGCGGTCACGGGTAAAGCGACGCGGGACCGTGACATTCGCTTGGCACTGTCATTGCGACCGTGACTGTAGACCGACTCTATCACCTCCAGCGGCGTGTAGTACTCAAGGGATTTCCGGATCTTTGGTCAGCGGCTTGCAGCTGCCCATGGCCACCACTTAGGCCCTTTTATGCCATGTCCATGTTCTCGTTTTCCCGGAAAACTTACCGCCATCAGACTTCCTCTTAGATCTTACATTCCATGACCTCGATGAGGGGCTTGTGTACGTGGTGTTTGCATCGTCTAATCATTCAGCCGACATTAACCGCACCCTTCAGAATCAGAACCTAACGTCCACACAGTACGCTAAAATTTTACGAAGCGCTGTCTGATGTGGCTAAAGCGTTTCCTTTTCGTATCCAGGTATCCAGGTCTCGTTTCACCTTCCCACTTTCAGCCGAAGAGGATAACGTGGACAGAGATGTGCTTTGAAAAGACCTCAATCGCTACTTTGCCCCCCTCAACTCCGACTCAGAGTCGGCATAACATGCGGGAAATGAATCTGCCGTATTCGGGGGTCACCTAGGCTTTTGAAAACGACGTCTCAATGGGCCATCAAAGTTGCCAGAATAAGCCAAGAAGGCGGGCAGGCGAGTCAGGCGTCGTCTCGCCTCAATTTTTGTGGCCTTGTGGTGTGTGTTCTTGATGTGCTTTGCTGTGCTGTAATGAAATTATAATCAGCTTCTTTTAGTGTGCAATTTTTTTACAGCTGCAGGGCTTCTCCAACTGGCTTCGTCTATTCATATCTTCATAAGGTTTTTAACCTGTCCATCATGTCCATCATGTGATACGGCTGAAACACCCCCAAATCGCTTGCTTTGCATCCTCATTCATCACCAGTCTATCCCATGCCCATTGCTGCTACCATCTAATCGGCTTTTGACGCTTATTTTCGGTTTCCCAGCGGGCTCATCTCCACTCGTGCACATCCTTTATGTAGAAATTTCGAGGGGCGACGAAATGATGCGTTCATGGACACGACTGGTTACATTGGAGGTCGGCCGCACGAGCGTGCGTCGGGCCGCCTTACTCACCATTGGTACACCGACTATATACTATAGCAAGTCCGAGGATAAGAAGAAAGGCAGTCAAAGAAAATTTTAAACGATTTCTGAATTCCCTACCTGCTCGATCAGCAGTTCCAACACTTATTCAGTATCTAGGCGCATCTCGAATCCGAATCGGTCACTTTCCCAATCTTAGTGCTATAAATGCATAGGATGTTTCGCCAGACGGCTCCCAAGAGATCATGTTTTCCTTGTTGCTACCTCTCCTCCCTGCTGCGTTGGTAGTGTCTGAGTCGGTGCTGGCTTCACCCGTCCATCCTGATTTACGTGGCGAAGATAGTTCCGACTCCAGTAGCTCTCCATCCCCTGCGCCGGCCGTGAATGCGTCTGGTTCAGTCGGACTCCCCGATTTTAGGACCAATTGTTTCCCTGCTATTGGGTTCAGGACGCCCTCCAATGTCCCAAGGAATCTGGACGGGTGGTGGTGTGATCCCGCCACAGAGTATGCCTTCGTGGGGTTTAGCTACGAAATCACTGCTTGTGAGCTTGTTTTCTTCAACAACATAGTTCCATCAACCTGATTCTGTGCGAAGGTCAGAGCCCATCCCAGCTACACAAAGAATTCTCGGATATCCGCAACACGTTTCATTCGAGATACGTCCGCCTGTACGGTGCCTGCGACCAGGAAGGGTTCTACGACGACGTCATTAATGCAGCTTGGGATAACTCCCTGGGAGTGCATGCCCTTATCTGGGTAAGCCACCACGTCAGATGGACCCCAAGCCTTGATACTCCTCTCACTCGGAGACCAGTTTGGCTTTGATGGCTCAGACAAATGGATCGGTCGGCGCGACAAATTGTTCAAAACTCTTCACTCGAACCCAAAGGCCAAGTTCGTCACACGTGTGGTCCAATTTGGCTCCGAGCCTCTATTCGATGATGTCTTGACTCCCAACGAGCTTACCAAGCAGGTGTTGCACGCCAAGAAGAAATTGTCGGGTCTGGGCATTCCTGTCACCGTGAGCGAGCTCGCATACGGGTATCAGGAAAGGGGAGGAGCGCAAAACGTCCTCGACGCGATCGACTCCATCAATATCCACATGCTGCCGTTCTTCGCCCAGACCGCGTCAACAGGCAAGTCGCCTTACATTCCGAGCATTCCTTGTTCAGAACACCTCCCTTGACGCTCACATACACAGGTGATAAAGCTTGGCCTTTAGTCCTCAATGATGTGGATTGGTTTATCGCGCATGGGAAGGGGAAGAAGATGTATTTCGACGAGGTGCGTTTTTCATCGCGAGATGCTGCCATAGGTTTGCCGAAGCAGCGATCCATAGAATGGCTGGCCATCCGTGACTTCACCGGGCGTTCAACCCAACAGCCCTAATGCCGTAGCAAGCATTCCGAGTGAACAAGTGAGTAGTACTTCCTAATCACTAGCCTGTGGCGACGTGTTTGATCGGGGAGATGGTGCTCGGGAATGGTAGAAAGATCTGTTGACATTGTGCTATAGGCCTATTTCAATCTTCTTGATCACCACTGCGTCGACTTGAAGAACGTCGCAGGAGGTGGCGTTGGCTGGTTCGCGCACATCTATTCCGATAGCCAGGAACCTGGATATGGGATATATGATTCCTCCGGGAGGCTCAAGTTCCATTTCGCTCCCCGAACATCTTGCTGAGGGAACTCTGGGAGAGTTGCGAATGTGAGAAACGGAGCAGATCTACAAGATCTGCGACAAGACACTAATGGGACAAATAGTAAGAGTAGCCAGTCGTGTTGGCGTGTTTTAGCATGCCCTGCCAGTGGCCATTCCTTAGTTTTTTGCCGGACATCAGACATTCGTTTTTATAGTTGTAGCTAGTCATTTGTACCCTCAGTTCTTGTGATGTCAATTGGTCCAGGGCTGTGAACAAAAAGACGACGTTCGACATGCTGCCTGTTCAAAGTAAGTGCACAATGTATTGTTCATCAAGTTAAAGATATACAATGTAACGACTGACACTGCTTTTGTCGCAGTCATCGAATGAGAATTACAGCTTTGGTCGCACTTTGCCTTCGGGTGGTACTAGCAGTACGTGATGTCCTTCGTCCTCCAAGACTCGGCGCGCCAGCTCGCCAATGAGGGGAAATTTGTCGGCATATAGATGGGCCTGTTCCGAACTCGCTTGGCGTCTAGCATGTCGCGCCGAGATTCCCTGCATGATAACCGCAAGCTGGAAAAGAAAGTAAAGAGGGTCAGCACGGTGAGACATTCGCAGATGCGGTCTCTTGCGCAGAGAGATTAAATGATGATGACAAACCCGGAAGAGCATCCAGCTACGCGCAAACACCATCTCTGAGATTGGATACGGTTGTTGTGTCACTCGACAGTACTCGCGTTCGAGCTCCGCAAGTGATATTGGCTCGGTGTCCAGGCTATATTTGAAGCCCGCCATCATCTGGCCAACGTCATTCGGGTCAAGGACCCAGGGTTGTGTCAAGTTTGCCAAATCTGCCAGCTACAGTAGGCGGGCAGCTTGTCAGTCTCACGCATGAAGAATTAAGCGGATCGAATTGCCCGCAGGTGCATGTTCGTACCGGGCTACCAAGCGTGCAGAGTTCCCAGTCGAGGATCCCAATCACGCGATTTTCCGTCGGGTGAAAGACGAGATTGTCGAGCTTGTAGTCGCCGTGCACGATTCGTGCACCGCCGGTCTTGCGCTCGTCGGGCAGGTTACGCTCGTACCACGCGAGGAGCTCACGCCAACCGGGGATCTCACCCACCTGCTTGCCGGAGTCGATGTCCTCTACTGCGGCTTGAGCGAGCGTCACCTTGGATAGGGACTTGATCTGGCGCGGGAAATACGGTTTGTGCGAGCCGAAGCTTTCCAGACTGACATCCTTCGGGTCGAGCGAGGAAAGAGCGCCGAGCGTGCGCACCGCGGAGAGCCAGCTAGGTGTAGGGAGAAGGCAATTCAGTTAAAGAGGCGAGCTGGTGAGCGAGGCGGTGTTAGGAAGGAAGGCTGAGCGGTACGGTGGTAATATCCGGAAGAGGAAAAGGAAGTAATCACACACCATTCGCTCCGGACCTCGGGTGGCACGCCGGGCATCGACATGTCGGTGAAGATGCGGCCCTCGAGGAACTCCATGATGTAGAAGGGCGTTCCGATGACGTCGACATTTTCGCATAGCGCAAAAACCTGCGGGACGGGCACGCGCGACTCTGGTAGGGTTGTGGGTCGGGTGTTGTGGTTGTGGATCGCGGCTAGCACGGCGTATTCACGTTCTACTTGATGCGCTGTTCTGGACACCGTCTTTCCTGCAGGCTTCTTTCGCAGTACGAAGCGTACCCCACTGCGGTGGAAATATGAGATGCAGGGCGTAAAATAATGAGGTCGGACCAAAAGGCTGACCGTGCGTCTGTTAAGAAATAGGTAGGATTCGACTGCCCAGCGAGATTCTCGCATTAGAACACCAAGGAGATAGTATCACTGGGTTTTACCTGTCCAAACTATGAGAGATAGGTTAGCTTGGCATTGGTCCAGTAATATGAAGGTGGCGCACTTTGAACTGTTTGACGATGACGGGTGCGGCGATAGCAGGTACGCTTTTTGCGAGGTAGGCGTTGAGCTTGACTTGGTCGATACTTGCACGGACGTCCCCGTACTCGCCCCCCACAGGCCTAGATGTATTTGGATTGACCATAGTCACAGAAGAAACAAGTCCGAATCTTCGAAAGACGGAGATGTGCTAGCGAGAGGCGATAGTGGCCAGTCATCATCGGCCCGAACAGCGAGCGCTCAGGCTCTGCCCATCGCGAGGACTCGAGTCCAGTACACCGGAGCAGCGATGAGATCGATAGCACTGCAGTCATCATAACGACGTACAGGTATATGTGGTATTCTTCGCTGTCCCAGCAGTATAAATTACAGTAATAACGCCACTCTACAGCTCAGCGCCGTGTGTTAATGCTTTACTAGCGGTGCTGGTGCTCGCCACATTTGAAAAACGCTCTCTCTTTTCAGAGGTCTCACGCCCTACTGCATCGCCGTAATGATCGAGTTAGAGTCACAACAAACTACTCCCCTGGCAGACCGACTCCGTCCACAAACAATAGAAGAAATCGTCGGTCAGGTCCACCTCACCAGTCCAAACGCACCGTTGTTCGACACTCACACCGATGCCAGTGGTCGTGGTTGCCACCGACTCACGACCGAGAACATCATCCTCTGGGGACCGCCAGGGTGAGCAACTGCGTTATAAAACAGAGTTCCCGTTTCTCCCTCCTCACTAATATGCGCGTTAGATGCGGTAAGACAACAATGGCGCGAGTCCTCGGTAGTTCATCTTGCGCGGGTACGGGTGCTAACTTCAAGGAAGTAAGCGCGACGATCGCGAGCGTGGGCCAAGTCCGTTCCACATTCGAAGAAGCGAGAGACGAGCTGCGGCTGACGGGAAGGTTTGAAACGTGGTCTTTTTCACGTCGTTGGACGGCCACTGACGCTACGCGTTCCAGGCGAACGATTGTCTTTCTCGATGAGGTTCACCGCTTTACGCGTTCTCAACAGGTTTCAAAGCTCTGCCACTCTGCCTGGTATCGTATTTTGAGCATGTATACTGCAGGATGCGTTCGTCCCTTTCGTCGAACGAGGTTTTGTGCAAGTAAGCGACTTTGAACGATTTATACAGCGAGCATTGAAGCTTCTCACAACGTATAGATTATAGGAGCGACCACGGAGAATCCGTCATTTGAATTGAATCGATCGTTACTCAACTTGTGTCGGTGAGGACTACAAATTCTGTCTGTTCTGCTTTCTTTCGTGACGCTACTATAGGGTCTATGCCCTCGAACGCTTGACTGATGAGGATGTGATTGAGGTCATTGACAGAGCAGTTGCACGTATAGCGCCTCCTACTCCTGGAAATAGCGATACCTCGTCTGTGAGTATTCGTCCTGCTCAGACGATATTTGGTCCTAGCTTGGTTCACCCGACAGGTCGCGCAACCTCCAACACCCAGCTCCATACCCCAACCCGCGCCAGATGCCGAATCGCCATCACCCATCTATCCGCACCTCACGCGACGCATCGTGACCACGATCGCGTCACTTTCGTGCGGCGACGCGCGCACAGCTCTCTCCCTCCTGGAACTCGTGCTCATCTCCGACCAGAAGACGCCCGAGTCCGCGTTGCTCGAGTCGCTGCGCCGGTCCGTGTCGATGTCGTACGACCGCACCGGCGACGCGCGGTACGATCTCATCTCGGTGCTCCACAAGAGTGTGCGTGGCAGCCAACCTGATGCGGCACTGTACTGGCTTGCGCGGATGCTCGAGGCCGGCGAGGACCCTGTGTACATTGCGCGGCGGATGGCTGTCTGTGCGAGTGAGGACATCGGTATGGCGGATCGCGGCGCGTTGCCCTTGGTGAGTATCTTTTGGTTTTCATGTTGCTCCCTTGTGGAACGCTGAACCGGCGGGTGCGCTGACCGCGCGTCGTCGCGATTGGTTGATTGATGGTGATTTAGGCTATAGCTACACTGCAGGCTTGTCAAACGATGGGCATGCCCGGATGTCATGGCCCGCTCGCGGAACTCGTCACATACCTTGCTGAAGCGCCAAAGTCGACGCGGGCGTATGAAGGATACAATCGCGCTGAAAGACTCGTCAAACGCAACCCGACGTTGTTCATCCCAATTTCGATGCGCGCCATGCCAGTGAGGATAATGGAGGCGATGGGAGAAGAAGTCTATAAATACCATCCTGAGTACAGGTACGCTATGTCTCGTCTGCATCGACTTGAAAGTCAAAATTTCTTTGTGATTCGAAGGCATCCGGTGACAAACGAGTATCTGCCATCAAGCGTGCAAGGGAAAGTCATACTACGCAAAGAGGGGGATTTGTCGGACAAGTTGTGGGATGAGGATTCGTTGAGGAGATGGGAAGAGCTCGAGAACGAAGGTCAGGCGTGGATAGGAAGGCGGGTGGGAATTGTCACGTGATGTTTGCTTAGCCAGCAAAAATTTGACGCGAATGCGCCAGTTTCGCTCCTTTACCTTTCTTTCTCACCACCAAAAAAAGTCCCCCATGTTCGCCGTTGCCCGTTCCCTCCGTTCTGCCGTCTCTCGCTCAGGCAACTATGCCGTATGTCACCCTACATGTATACTCGGCGCGTCGTGCTTACTTTTATCAAGGGCCTTCCACGTTCCTTGATCGCGAGGAATATGAACTCCAAGGTTTCGGGTACGCATACGTGTCATGTCCCTTGCCTGCTGCACTCACAATTATATAGGTCCTGTTGTCGGTATTGACTTGGGGACGACCAACTCTTGCGTCTCCGTCATGGAGGGCAAGACTTCCCGCGTCATCGAGAACTCGGAAGGTTCACGGACAACGCCCTCCGTTGTCGCGTTCACTAAGCACGGCGAGCGTCTCGTTGGCCTCCCTGCCAAGCGACAGGCAGTCGTGAACTCGCAAAATACCGTCTTTGCTTTCAAGCGTTTGGTTGGTCGGCAATTCGGTGACAAAGAGGTGAAGGAGGACATGAGGCACTGGTAGGCCCACTCGGTATTTCAGTTCTTTAATGTTCTTATGTGTCTCTGTTAGGCCGTTCAAGGTTATTACTAAAGCCGACGGGCGGCCAGCTGTTGAGGTAGAGTTCAACGGCAAGCGACAGCAATATGTGAGTCATGAGCGCTAACCATCATCTTCCGAATGCTCAATATTATTTTTCCAGTCTGCTGAAGAACTTTCATCGATGGTCCTCGTCAAAATGAGGGAGACTGCTGAGCAGTATCTGAACAAGAAGGTCAAGTAAGTTTATGCCAAGTTTTCTTCATCCTCGTTAGTATGTGCTAAGCATTCAATCCGCAGCCTTGCCGTTGTCACCGTCCCCGCGTACTTCAATGATGCGCAGCGGCAAGCAACCAAGGACGCTGGTCAAATTGCTGGCCTTGAGGTTCTACGAGTGATCAATGAGCCTACGGCTGCAGCCCTCGCCTACGGCCTCGATCGGGTAGAAAACTCCGTCATTGCCGTCTATGATCTCGGCGGCGGTACCTTTGATATTTCCATCCTGGAGATGCAAAAAGGCGTTTTCGAGGTCAAGTCGACGAACGGAGACACTCACCTCGGTGGCGAGGACTTTGATATCGTCCTGGTTGAACACATCATCAATGCGTTCAAAAAGGAGACCGGTATCGACCTCTCTAAGGATCAAATGGCTATTCAGCGTATTCGCGAAGCTGCAGAGAAGGCGAAGATTGAGCTATCGTCGACGTCCCAGACTGAGATCAACCTGCCCTTCATCTCGTCCGGTCCCAGTGGTCCTCAGCACATCAACCAGAAACTTTTACGCTCGCAATTTGAGTCGCTCACTGCTCCTCTTGTCCAGCGTACCGTTGATCCCTGCAAGAAGGCGTTGGCTGATGCTGGCATCAAATCGTCAGATATCAATGAAGTCATTCTTGTGGGTGGTATGACGCGTATGCCAAAGGTGGTCGAAACCGTCAAGACTATTTTCGGTCGTGAACCCTCTAAGGGTGTCAACCCCGATGAAGCCGTGGCCATCGGTGCTTCAATTCAGGGTGGTGTCCTCGCTGGCAACGTCACAGATATTCTTCTTCTTGATGTCACTCCTCTGTCACTCGGTATGGCATCCCTTTTTCAACGTCGACTGCAGGTTAACAGGTTTGCAGGTATTGAGACGCTTGGCGGTATCATGACCAAGCTCATCTCGCGCAACACCACCATCCCGACTAAGAAGTCGCAGGTCTTTTCTACTGCTGCAGATGGTCAGACTGCTATCGAAGTGAAGATCTTCCAGGGCGAGCGTGAACTTGTTCGTGACAATAAGCTTCTTGGAAACTTCAATTTGGTTGGCATTCCGCCCGCGCCTAAGGGTGTGCCTCAAATCGAGATCACTTTCGACATCGATGCTGGTACACCTATTTCCCTCCCCTGCTGATGTCTTTCTCATATGCTGAGTAGATGGTATTGTCCACGTGACTGCCAAGGATAAAGCGACAAACAAAGACCAATCCATGACCATCGCATCATCGTCAGGTCTCAGTGACAAGGAAATCGAGCGTATGGTTTCTGATGCAGAGCAGTATGCTGAGGAGGATAAAGCCCGCCGTGACATTATCGAGGAATCGAATAAGGCCGAATCGGTCTGCGTTGATACTGAGAAAGGTGGGAACGTTGCGTGCCTGTGGGCCATTTCTGATACTGATTGATTTTTAGCCATGAACGAATTCAAGGATCAGCTCGATGCCTCGGAGAAGGATAAAGTGACCAAGCACATCACTGAGCTTCGCGAAATTGCTGCCAAGGCTCAGGCTGGCGACGGTGCAGTCACTGCCGACGCCATTCGGGAGAAGATCAACGAGACACAACAAGCATCGCTTGGTCTCTTCCAAAAGGTGAAGACGGTTTGCATTCCTTATCCTATTGCACTCACAATATTCCGAAGGTTTACGAGAAGAAGAATGCTGAGAACTCGTCGTCATCCACCCCAGAGGAGGAGAAGAAGGAAGAGAAGAAGGATTAGGCTCATTTCACCCTCTACTTCTTATCTTTCCTTCCTCTGCGCTTATCCTACCCCTTTGCCTTCATTTGCGCTACCTTATGACCTACATGACCTCCGTTACTCATTTTAGAACATCAAAAGTATATCGCCCTGCTCAGCACCCACCGCTACGCACTTCACATGTTTATTGTACTCACGCATATTCATTACCCCACCATCTACATCCCCCACTCAGTAGTACCCTCTGCCTTGGCACTTGCTTCTGCTCATTATGTTGGTTACAGAGTTGAACTTGCTCATGGTTACAACGAATGGGAGCTTGAGGCATTCATTGTGAAGACTGACTGATTTGATGCAAGTTCTGGATATCAGTCAAGCTTGTCAGAAACTCATTCACAGAAGGGTTCGAATGCTGCACATGAATGTATCGCTTGAATTAGACGTTATTTGACCGTGTCTTGTCATGCCGAAGCTTTGCGTTCACCCCGGAAACCTCATGTATTTCCGAATTACTGCGCCTATTCCCCCTCTCTTGTCCTGTATGGGTAAAAGCAGACAAGAGGTCAGGGTAGGGAAGTGCAAGATCTCTTGCGCACCACTGATCCAAAGAAACTCAGGGCTTCTCCAAGGTCACTCTGTATATGATGTGCATATCATTCAAGCTCGGCATCACGTCACGTTACCACCTAGTATCTTTTACACTAAACAGACAGCAGCGTTCATTTCAGTCTTCAAGCGCTCACCCCAGACACTTCATGCATCTCTGGATTGTTGCGCCTCATCCCTCTCTCGACTTCATATTCCCAATCCGTGCCGAGCCATACGACACCGTACTCGCATGACCCCACGATAAACAGCGCGACCACTTGTCCTGTACGGGCAAAAGAGACCACAAGTAACAATATTAAAGTACGCGAGCACAAAAAAATATGATTATTGCGTACCGATCCAGAGGCCTTGCAGGCCGTAACCTGCGCGAAAGGCGAGGGTGATGCCGAGTGGGAGCGCGAGGACGTAGTATGCGAACATGTTGAAGAACGCACCAAGGTGCTGCCGACCTTGACCGCGCAGCACACCGCCGCACGAGCCAGCGAGGCCATCGGCGACTTGGAACGAGGCGACGAGAGGCATCACTTGGCTCACAAGATGCACGACCGCATCGTCGTCGCTGAAGAGGTAACCAAAAATCTGTGTTTTGTTTTGTTTAAGTGGAATAGGGGTGGGAGGGGGGAGGCGCACGTCTTTGGAGGCGAGGAGAGAGACCATGACGACTATTCCTGCTAGAGCGCTTAGAAACGCCGAGAGATGCCCCGTGAACTTGGCCCCAGCGGCGTCGCGCCGGCCGATGGCGTTACCTACTCGTGTGGACGCGGCAATGCCTGCGTTGCATGTGCGGATGATTTAAGGGGAGGACCAAGAGTGATGGGCGCACAGTGACAGCTGTGTCATAAGGCACGCTCTTGGACGAGAGAGAAGAAAGTGCCATACCGATGCCGAACGGGATGGTATTGAGAACTTTGAAATGTGGTGAGGTGAGGGAGGTGTGAAAGGTGAAGGGTTAGGGTTAAGGACACACTTTGGTCTGCGGTCATGATGATAGACTGCGCGGCGAGCGGGACTGGGCCCAGACGAGCAGCTGCTAGCGCGACAATCTCGAACGCGATCCTGAAAGTAGAGAACAGATTAACGATCGCACCGCACCGACGTCGCCAGTGTAAGTGTGGTAGTGGAAGGGGTAAAGAGGAGCTTGTGGAGAATGACGGTAGTAGCAAATTAAAAGCCCGGAGACACACCATTCCGATCCGAACATCAAGATACCAGGGAGAGCTAGTTTGAGAAAGGTGAGGCAGCTCCGGGCGTCCAGCACGGTCCGTAATCGGAGGCCGCCCCACGTCTTGTTCCGCGCGTGGGTCGGAGAGTATGCGGTATAGATGATGAGGAAGAAGAATGCGAAGGTGAAGGTGAACGCGAGCGCGATGGGGGAGCCGTACAAGCCAAGATCGGTGTGGTGCACGAAATAGATATTGAGTGCGATGTTGATGGGGGTTACGAGGACAAGCACGTAAGTCGACGCGTCCATTATCCCTGGCGCGTACGGTCAAAGGCATGTTTACGGAAGAGAGCACGTAGGAAATTTGTCTTGCGTCATACCTTGACATTGCAAATACTTCTTCAAGCTTTCAAAGCCGATGTAGCCCGGCGCGGCCAGGAGTAGCACGCGCAAGTACTGTTGGGTACTCCGACTAAGCCCCTCATCTTGACCGAGGGCTATCAGGATAGGTGCCATGTTTGCCCACAGGATGGCGATGGGGATGAAGAGCAGCCACAACATCAATACGCAGCGCTGGAGATGGATAGATAGGTCTGTGGTGTTCAACCCTCCCGTGAACGCTTGGGAACCTAACGTATCCAGGGCAGTCGACCCGCCGAGCGCGACCGTCCACCCTGTAATACGTCGCAAAAACTGACATGTGGGATACTTTAGTAACGAAGCGAAAGGAGCCAGTACTAGCCGGTAACAAATGCCAACATGAGTGAGAAGGCAGCGACAGAGAGTTGGCCCGAACCGAGCCGCGCGACGATGGAGATGGAAGCGGCTTGGATCGAGTTTTGGAGGATGTAAGAGAATATGACTGGGGGTCGATTGAGAACCAAACGAAGGCAATGTCAGTGTGAGTGATAATATGCTCGGCGACGAGGGACAGGGATTATGGAAAGACGGACGAACCTGGGGTGGAATCTCTGAAGAGGTTTACGATCTCGTACAAGCCACGCGACCGGGGCGGAGCTGCCGCTTCAGAAGGATCAGGACCATCCGCAGCGCACAATTGGTTGGGTTGCGTCGATAGGTTTGATGAGGACCGTGGCGGGATGAGGAGACTCGTTTCGTCCATGACTGCGTCAGGGCCCATAATATTCCCCAGACCTATCCTCGCTCCGCGTGTGGCTCCCTATATATATGTGCATCTATCCATCTCTATCAGACAAGCCTGAGAGTCATGGGTCAGGTGCAATTTTCGTTTTCTTTTTTTTTTCGGGATTTATTGGTGCTCCGCATTTCGTTTCAGGGTCTTCTATAGATGTTTGTTATTTGGTGACGTCGAATCGGCCGCCAAAGAGCATAGCAATTTTATGCGCCCAGCCCTTTTTCCTTTCCATGACAGATGCAGTCAGGTATGACAAAGGAACAGCTGCCCAGCGATGTCAATACCCTCAATTCGGGCTTCTTGACGTCCTGAACCAGTTAGGCGCACGTAACGAAACTCAAGGGCGGCGGTAACAAAAAAAAAAGGACGAGCAAACAAACCGTCAAGCGCTACAGGATTTCCACTCGCGGGGGTGAGGGAAGGGGCGAACGCGTTTCAGCGCCGCGGTGAACGTTCCTGGGTGATGTAATGCGATAACGGCATCGCTCCGTGCCTCATAACACCCCTCGTATTCCCCGGCCAGCGAGAGTCAGGAGAGGGAGAGAATCGTCGAGCTCCTGTGTGCAGGAAATAGACCGACATCCCGAGGTGGACCCCTCCTCCGGAGAGAAGGCCTCGCTGTGGCATTCGTCATTCTCCGCGACCTATCGCAGTTCGCTGCAAGTCCACAGATTAGGAGATCCTGTGAGGGGCCACGAGGCAAAGTTAGTATATTTTAAGGAACCTCATGGAGACCCACTCACGCCCACAGGAGCTGATATTGTACATATCAGGATTTGGTGCAATATTGGCGGTTGATGGTGGCTAATACTTACCGGGAAGGACAGACCGTGCAGAACACCAAATGGGCCACGTTCCCACCGCCAAGGATCGTTTCAGATGACGCACTTCCGACCATCCAAATCAGGTCTCCTCGATTTCAATTTTGGCACTGCGTGCACACATCTTGCCGTAAACCTCACATGACGACGCAAGATACCCACCCATCACTCACAGGACCTCACTTGGGGGCGGTAAAAAAAGGGAACGTAGAAGATAACAAAAAAAAGAGAAGGAAAGAAGAAATTTTGTTATCGTACCTCTTGGCATCATGGCATCCAAGTATATCTCTTTTGCGGCGTTCCGATCGCACTTATGCGCCTAGCACCACGCCTGTCCTCCTGATCAGTTACCTGTTGCAATTTCAACGAGTCACGTAATTCGGGAGACTTACCGACTCCTCCCGCCATCACGTATTACATCTCCATCATCGCGCCCGGTTGGCTCATACCACTGTACAGGATTACTTACGTGGTGCTTTGACATGCACACCTTTCGGGCGGGCAAGATCACAAGAACCCTAAATGTTTCGCACAGACAACGTATCGTATCGCGCAGTCCCGGTTCATGTATACGGTACGACGCCCCGCTATTGTGCCGCATATACCATCATACCATATCCCGTGCGTCTCGCCTCGTCTCCCGTTCCCGATACTCTCGTCACTTTGTACGGCAGCAGGTCCCGTGCGCGTACGTGACTCCAGTACTGTAGAACTATTTCTTCGGAGACATCCGCGGGAAATCCACACATGCTCCTAGCCAGCTCCCGGGTCCGGCTTCATAACCTGTCAACAGCCTGT
>QFEY01007227.1:0-18402 GCA_003316435.1 Russula virescens | reverse complement strand
CCGCTTCCAGGAACCTACTTGAAGCCGGCATTCATAATAGTGGGCCGACAAACGCGGGGGCTTTACCCACCGCACCAAACCCCATAAACCGCCGACCGACCGAACGCCCTCCGGCCTGTAGTGTGCCCCCCCGAGTCTGGTGGGGGCTTATTCGTACGGCGGCTAATTCTATAGAAGTTTTCTGCCTTCGTCATACTTTCCTTCCTCGCACTGGCCGTCCAATATCGTCAAACTCAACCTCATCAATAGAGCCGTTGAAGAAACCATGTCGGTTCCGAGTCGATAAATAAGACCCTTCTTGTTCCGGATTACCCGGGGGAGGGGGGTTAGTTAGGAGCACCTTTCCGGTACAACCCAGAATCGCCATTGTCTGGTGTGGGCTTCACTGCTGTGAGTCGACCAACCGGGCAGTGGTACATTTCTCCCTCCCCCCCAACCTCCAGTTGTTCAACCGTGATGATACGTAAATTCGAACATGGACCAAGATCCAAAGTCTTCAGACTCACGTTTTTTTTTCAGCCGCCGTCGTTATGTCCCAAGCCTAAAGCCCAAGTGCCCACTACTCACACGGAGTCCGACCCCGCTGCTATCCTTGAAGCATGTGCCCAAAAGCTAATCAGACTTTTCTTTCAGCGGCGTCGTTTGTGGCGTCCTGCTTCTCCGGTCTGCTACTGCAACCATGCAATCAGTAGGCAAGCGCTCTCTCCGCCATCCCAATCTCAAGCTCCAGCCCTCCTGAGTAATATATCGGACCCTTCAGCCGGCGTTTTGTTTTATTTCAAGCGGATTCAGGTACTATATATATATAGACTGGCCGAGCTCCGTTAGGCTGACCGTTCGTCGTCGTCTTAGGTCATGTAACACTCAGAGCGAGCGTCGGAAACCTGGTCGTATCGCTTGAATTTTTGGTCGTACGAACTTCCCCCAAGGAGACTGTCAACGCGACGGGCTTGTGGCGGACGCCGCGCCGCCTGCGCCCGCAGAGCCCCCCGGGGGAATTTTTTTACAGCGCTTCAGTGTCGCAGTAGTAGCCACTCAAAGAGCCCTTAAAATCCAAGATCTGGGCGTCCTTCGACTACTGAAAGATCGAGCATCGAACACCAATACCTCGAACAGAAAAAAAATCAAACGCCGCAGTCGGGTGGCGTGCGTAGTAGTACGCGCGCGCATTCGGTCATGTCGGCCTCTGTTGCCAGTCGCATTTGCCAACACGATTTTCGCCGAAATGCTACGACCGACAGAAGAACGCAGTTCACTCTATCATATAGTATACCCTGATTCCGAGTCCGGGTCATCGTACTTACAGTAGCACAGTACCTTCGGGCTCGCCACCTCATTTACAGAAATATAAGATATATATCACATCACGGTAGTAAAAACAAACCTTCAATCTAAAATGGAATGACAGCGCCGCAGCAATGCCCTTAGTTCTCGAAATCTTCTTAGATTTCCCTTCCCACCAATCTCCCCCCTTTCTCCCGGGTCTCTCCTCCCCTCCCTAATTATCCTCCCATCTCCACCCCTGACCCTTCCGCACGCGTACGGTAAGTTCATCAAACTTCCCCGGTAGAGTTCAGGGTCGAACCGCGGGCCATAATCGCTGTGCCGTCTCTCGCCTAGCGGGGAGTCGGTTGAACAAAGTTCATGTGGTGTGGCAATTTTACACTGGCACCGCGAACACATGCACAATGCGTACCAACTTGCTGGGCTTTTTGCCGACGAGACGCCCCTAAATGAATGACCATTTACGCCACGCCGCCGCCCGTGGAAGGGAGAAACGACGACAATCTGATGCTTGATGCAGCCATCGTTCCAGATTCCCAAGCAGCAAGACGATACCTCAGCTAATACAGTACGAGGGTGGAAAGACGCTCAACTTGAATTGCCTGCTGCGACACGGGGCGTGATTCGGGTCTTCTAGCTTCTACGTAGGACCCACGAAGTCCGAGGAGATACAATTAGTTTCCAAGTCGTATACTGGGTTTTCTTTTTGGGGCCGCGTCTCACTTTTCCTCTCTCTGAAAATGGGCTCGTTTTTTCCCGCGAGCAATTTTCGCCAGTGAGTCGGCAGTTTAGAAGACGCCTGTCCTTGAGCGCTCAGATGTAGCGCAGGACTTATTTCGAAAAGACCAGATAAGCTAAATTTGGACGTACATTCATTCAGGGGTGGAACAATATGGATAAAGTATATATGTGTGACTGCCTGTACTTTGTAGGGTCGCGTGTAGGTGTAGATGTAGGTGGCAACTTGAGATGCGTCAGTGGAGACCCCCCCCGGAGCGCTGGTCTCAGATCTCTCCTTGATCTCACCTTGGCGGGTACTATCGTAGAATAGGCACGCTGGTGTTCTCCGAAAACGTGTCACCTCATTGATTTCCCAAATGCGTCCCGCCAGGGCAATCGCACCTCCATCACGGTCACTACTTGCTCGTATTGGTACGATGGCAACTAGATTAGATTAGAGGGCGATAGGGCGTTTTGGGGGGAGGGAATCCAAAAACTTTGAGCACAGACGTCCGAAATAAGGACAATCCTCTTCCCTCTTGATCGCACCAGCCCTCCAGCTGGCCCCGGAATGGTGATGAACACCCACGATGGAACAAAGCCATGTGCACACGAACGTCAGTCTGGCCGGCTGAGAGGGGTAGGGGGAAAGTGCCACTAGATTAGCCTTTGTGTTTTCGCGCGGCCGAGATCGATGCGGTCGAGTCATGGAATTGCTGCAACGCGGCTTCCTTCAATCAACAACTGGCGGATCTTGCATGCAAGGCGCAGCGCCACCAAATCCGAAACCGGCAACCAGTCACCTACAAGCCCGTACGCACGCGACACGCGCACACGTACCAGCGGATCGTTGCCGATAAGTGGCCAATGTCATGGGGTAGTTGGCGTGTGACATAGTAGCTCCGGGATTCCTAGGAGCCCTTGCTTCCTTACTAACCACAAACCCTCCACCCTAACGTCCGGTGAACTCCGAGTTGACACTCCAATCGTGGAAGTTAGATCCGTGTATATGGACGGGGCGTGCGTTAGGGGAAAAGGGGGAGAGAGGAGGAGAAGGGGTTGTCGGGAAGCGGATGACTGTATGATGGATGATGACGTGCCGTGGCCGGCCACGTCAGAAGCTGAGGCCTTGCGGGGACGCAGAAGCAGGTGGACCGGCAAGTGGCCAAACCGTCGTCTTCTGCCTCCATTTCTCTGTGCCCGCCTCCGAGTCGGCGGCCTCTGAAGTAACACCTTCGATCGTGCCTACCGGGCCGTCCACTACCGCTACCGCCACCCCAGAAGGAGGAAGAGGGGAACGAAGAGGAGTGCCTGCGGGCTGCAGGCGCGGGCGAACGCCGAGCGAGGCGCACATGGCTTTGTAGCGCGAGCGGATGAGACGTAGTTGGGCGCTCATGTCGATGCCCTCTTCTTCGTCCGGCCGCGGATTCTTGCGCGGGAAGCGGTCGATTAAGGTGAGCAGCGCGGAGGCGTGGTGGGCACCACGCCTATAAAAGAGAAAAAAAATGGGATCAGCTACGATTTTCGAGTAGGAAGTTTAAGTTGAGAAGGTGGTGCAAAGAGAGGACGCACGTATCCGTGCCGCTCGCGTCTGTCGAGGCGATGGCGGTCCAAAGCCGCGCAGTGCCTTCGTAGAAGCCGAGCTCTTCCCAGAGCTCGAAGCCCTTCTCTGCTCCTAGAGCGCGTCCGTCGATTAGCCCGTGAAGGCGACCGTGTTTATACCCATCTTCGTATCCAATCGAATAGAAGCTAAAATTTTTTTATTGGTCGACCCACTTCTCCCCGCGTGACCGATTTTCAGGACAAAAAGGCACGCACGTTTGCTCTAAGTGTACAAGATCCTCCAGGTCGAAATCCTGGAGATCTGTATTGGCATCGTTTGGATTCGAAGGGATCATTGGGAGGAATCAGCAGGTCAGTGGTGGTTGTAATGTTGTCGCGGAGATAGCGCCAAGGCGCGCGAGAAAAGTTGCTCAAAAATGAAAAGGAAGAGAAAATGAATCGAAGGGGAGTAGAATGAGGTCTAAAAGCAACTAAGACGAAATTATGATATCAACTTTGAGTAGCTCCGATCGTAGTACTTAACCGAAGCGGGGTATTCGACCATTCCCGTTCCATCGTGTTACGAAGATGTACGGTAGTGTACGGTACCTGTACGGTATGATACTAGTACAGCATTTGGGATAGTGATCTTGTTTCGTCAGTTGACCATCAACTACATCTCGCCTCGCTTCGACGTTGCCGCGAAGATCCCAGGGACATCGAACCGAGTAATGATGTACTGCCTGTGTCCAACTTGCCTAACATGGTGCGATACGAGATCTCCTCCTAATACTGCGATGTACACGGAGATGGAAAAAATTATAGGCTAAGAAAAAAGGCAACCAAGAGAGAGATGGTGTGATATGTACGTGTGCGTGTGTATGAAAACAAAATGCACATGAGGTGTCCAAAGAGAAAGCGTATGCAAACAAGGACGATGAAGTAGAGGATATGCCGTGAGCCCCCGAAGAGTCGCCGCAACAGACGCCCGTGAAGGACGGAGTCCTGTTCTATCCTAACTGCGCCCGATGGCGCCCATAGCAGGACTTTTCGACTAGTCTAGTCTTAGAAAGAAAAAAAAACAAGTTCAGACCTGTGACGGCAATATCGAACACGATTTGTCAGCCCTCCGTTTAAGTTAGCCAGTAAGGAAGACGGTCGTGCGCACCAGACTGAGTTCCAACGTCCATACTCGGCGTGCCCACAATTTGATATTCCTCGGGGCATTTTCACCAGCCTGCTTCAATTCTATCTCGATTCCGTCCCACCAACACTTACGCTGTAAGTCACGGCATCGGGGGTAAACATGATTAGCCTCATCAAGTCATAACCCCAAATGGAAGGGGCACAGGTTTAGATAACGCACAGCAGGTTTTCGCCAGAAGAGGAGTAGTTTCTGCGCTGTAGCCATCTGGCTATAATCAATGGTGACCGGTTTGTCTGCGGACGCGGCCGGATTGTGGTAAATACCCGTTTTGAGTAGGACCAAAGCGATGGATGAGATGCAACAGCGGTTGGGCTCGGGGGCACGGAATCCCCATTCGTCCTCACGGTCGAAGCCACTAGGTGAAAGAGGAGGGTGGGGGTGGGGAGGCGCATGGGTTAGAATGATGAGAATGACGAGATGCGGACGGACACGAGGTTACCTCATGCACAACATGTCGATTAGATGCTGTTCCGCAATGTTGTTTTCCTTGTTGACATTGCGTTGTAGCGCCGTAAAGATGCTCCTCTTTTCGAGAAGGTAGTTGCCACAATCGCGCTTGAGCATTAGCATGTTCTCGTTGGCAATTCCATTCGCGTCTGTGGAAGCGTCTCCACCCTTTGGAGGAATGGAGAAGTATTCCAACTCTTCTCGTAGGACGATGATGGCTTGCTTTGAGAGGAGAGGATTCTGGTTTGGCGCAAAATCGGAGGAGGGAGATACGTCGATCAGGTGCTGCTGTGCGAGATATAGACCTGGGGTTGTCTCCGTCCCGTAAAAAGCATCGGAAGCGGAACGGAAGAACTGCAGGACGAAAGAAAAGCAATCGGGGTCGAACTGTGAAGGAGGGAAGATGTGAACGGGTTCAGCTACAGTCGCCAAATTAAGGCGCCGGATAAGAGGAAAGAGCAGTGTTTCGACAGACGTACGTCAACGCCATAAACTTCCTCCTCTTCAGCGTGTTCGCCTGTAGCTGGGTCTGATAGCGATGTGGCTTGGCGGCTGAGGACGAGACCGTTCGGAAAGAGACAAAGAAGGACAGATTCGGGAAGGTTCATTATCGTTTCGCGGTCGACGTTGAAACGCCTCCCCCTGAGGTCCAAGGAGAGGCGGGTGAGGAGAGGGGGTTGTATGTTGGCCTGTATGGGCGTTTGAGAGACTTGGGTGATGATTCCAGCCATGTTTGTCGCAAGAACAAGATGATGCTAGCCTGAGCGACAACGACGAGACACGACAACGGCAAAAGCACGCAACGCGGCACGTAATTTAAGTGAAAATAGTGTTAAATAAATAAATAAAGGATAACCGAATTCCGGGTAAAAGGATCTCGAAAGAGGCAGGTGAGTGACAATTGTGTTGGCATACCTTTCTGAGAAACGTCCCCGTTGTGCGTTCTTCAAATGGGTTTCTGACCGATCCAATGGCAGTCGATGGGCGGCAAGGAACCATTTAATGTTCTGTGACACGCTGATTGGGTGCACTCTTCAGATTATATTATTCTGATGAGCGATGATTGAGCCTTCCCGGTCTTTGCTTTCAACTTTCAAGCTTGTCTTTGCCTCGTCATTCCCCCGCGGCTGAGAAGTGTCCAGAGATTGTGCAAGCCCTCACCCAAACCCTACTACACACCCTTCCTTCCTTCCCTTCTTCCCACATAACCGCTCCCACTTCTTCCCCCTCCCTCACCACCACCGCTTCACGCACTTCCCTGATTCCTCCACCCTACTCTCATGTCCGCCTCACCTCCACAGGGCCTCTTCAAGCCCCCCCAACAAGGGCACAACTTGGCCACCCTAGTCCTCATCGAAAATTCCCCTGCTATGGTGGACCGTTGGCCCGATCTTAGAGATCACTATCTCCCCACTCTTCTTGGTACGGTGCGCAAGGTCAATCCTATCGTTCCAGTACGTTGCAGCGCTCCCCAGCATATTTCTACGCCCATTGAGCGGTCCTATCCATCTACCTCTCCATCCGTCACCACAGATTCAGGTTCTCTGGCTCACCAGCTGTCCCGTCTCTTCCTACGAAGAGGCCATCGCTAATCCTAATAATCCGCGCTCCAACCATCTACCAGAGGTCCGTTTCAGCCCGCAGCCTAACAATAAGATAACGGCCGCAACCTTGTTTCGTGTCACCGATGTGGGCTTTGTTTGTCTTTGTCCAATGAACGCACCCCTCTCACTTATCTTAACCCCACTTTAGATACTCGCAAGCACATTTCTTGAGAAAAACACCCCGACAAGCCGCCACCTATTCGTCATCGCCGCATCCGGCCCATCAGAAAACACGGATGTGTCAAATCTTCCAGGCGCGGATTCACAGAGTGTTTGGCGGACATTGGTCTCGAAATTGACAAAGGCCGGTCCACACCGCCCACGTGCTAATGGCATGTGTGTTCACGTTTTATGATAGGAGAACATTCATCTCCACATGATATTGAACCCAAAGGTCCAGGAGTCGGAAAAATTTAGTCAATTATTTTATGAAGTCGTACGTTGCTTTCCGCAGCCCATTTCTTCTACGTTTACCTCTCAAACCCCGTCTCCAGCTCGCCGTGCAAGGATTCCATGAGGCGGCGAAGTGGTTTCCTGCCAACGCAGGTAACTATCGCTTCCACCTATCCATGCATCCCCAGTTCCATCAAGAAGGCGCGAGCCGCCCATTCCCCTCAACAGCACCACTCCGCAATCCCGTCGGCTATGCGGGTACCGCGTCAGCGGTAAGCCCCAGTCTCCTGAGTCCTACATCGGGCATTTCTGGCTTGTCGATAGCATCGCCAATTACGGCTGCGTTTGCTGATCCGTCTGCGCCCCCTCCACCATCATCCTTACTTACCCAAGCTCCGCAGCGCATGCCGCTTCCCAGAAATAACTCTTTCCCTCCAGCTGGTGCTAATGGACGGCCTCCTCCCCGCTCAACAGCTGCTTCTTCCACGAATAACTCACCCCCATCCTCCGTCGCGAGTATTCCCTCTGGTTCTGACGTGGAAGCGAAACCAAGCCTCGTAAAGCACCTGCAGAAGATCCATGGTCTGACGAAGAAGCGTAATTATGGCTTTCAGACCACTCGCGCGCCGTTTATTCGTGACGAGGCGACCTCCTCGGGTCCCTCTGTAGACCCCGCCAATGGGCGGCCACGGCGCAATACGGGCGTGCACGCAAGCAAGAGTAAGAAAGGCGATGATCCCCGACGCCCTCGCCGAGGTTCCGTCCACGTCGGTCTCCCTGAATCCGTCCGGGTCTCGTCCCCAGACTCTGACTCATCGACAAGCGTGGGCGCGCCCTCTCCTACTGCGACGGTTGCTGGGGTGCTCGCATCGTCGCCGACAGGGCCGGTTTCAGTCGGGCTGCAAATGGGCATGCCCGTATCGAATCCCTCACTCAACTTAGCGGCGGAGTCTAGTTATGCGGCGATGCCGCCACCGCCTTTGTGGCAGCCGCAAAGCGAGGCACTAGTGCAACAAGCCGCGCCGGCTAATCCGGTTCCGGCGTTCACGGACATTCACCCATCCCAACAGATGCAGCCGCCTACAGCAGCCCACGGGCTTGGTCCCTCTCAGGTCCAAGTCCAGGCCCAGGTGCAGCAGGCTCACGTGCGCTTAACGGCACCACTGGCGTCGTCTAGTTATTCCAACATGGACGCGCCTACTGGCGTCGCTTATTCCACAACGACAGCTTCTGCAGTCGGGTCATCACCCTCTTTTGTCCCTCAACCATCCGCACTCCACTCCACACTTCCCGCTCCCGTGCTTGCCCCAGTCCCAGCCCCAGCCCCAGTAGCCACCGTCCCTATACTGATGCAAGCGCAGGCACCCATGCCTATGACGCCAGACGACGGAGACAAGCCGTTCATTTTCTATCCCGAGTACGAGGATGCAGTTGGACCCCCGCTGTTCTCGTCCGTGTCGGCTGCCACACAGCCTGCGCCAATGGCCCAATATTGGACGACGGCAAGCGCGGACTACTCGCAAATCGTTAACCCCGATGCCGTTGCCCCCGGATTCCTGCGTGCGAGCCAGGTCTACGATGCTATACCCGCGTACGACTCCGCAGTCGCCCACTCTCAGCCCGCTCACTTACACGTCCAATCTGGGGCTGTCTACGCGAGCGAGCAGAGCTCATCATTACAGAGTTGGGCTGGCTACTGAACCTTTTTTTGACCGGCCGGTCTCCGTCCTTCTCAGACATTCTGCTAGGGTTCTTGGTTGTCTTGCTAGGTACGCATCGCGCATTGCTTTATCCATCTTGGCCTGGTCATTGGACGTGTGACAATTTTTTTTGGTCCCGTGATATTTTGTCTATTGCTGTGGTCACATCCATTCCTTTTCTTGCCTCATCTCAATATGTTTTGCTCCCAACATAGGTGACTCATGTAGGTACAGTCAGTATGTATAGAATCTCTATGTATGCCTGTAGCATTTTTTGTCCCTTGCCCCATCAAATTCTCGTGGTGCCACAGAAAGTTTAAAAAAAACATCAGCCCCATGTGATGACTCTGCAAAGTTGAGACCGGGCAAGTCGTAGTCCCCGCAATAACCGTCTTTCCTTTTAGTTCCGGCGGAAAATAACTAGAAAACCGTGCGCGGCGTTTTCCGAGAAACCCGAACAGGAAATTCGTTCAGTTCATGGTATGCTGTATGCGACCATCGTACCTGAGTGAGTATTGCACAACTCCTCGAAACAAGAAAAATTTTGACGATGGTAAACGAAGGCCGTGCCATCGGCATCACAGGCGCCTAATAAATTGAACGCTGAAGCAAAAAGAGTCGAAAAAATCTTCGAAGCACGCTCAGGTCACCCGACTCCCTCCTAGACTCAATACCCCTTGACATGATACAAGGTAAGATAACTGATCAACATGAGCGAAATAGGCTAGCGATTATAATCGATAACAATGTCGTCATCCTCCTCCCCTGACCTGTTGACGGGTAATGTAACATTGACATGGGCGCTTCGCACGCCACTGAGGATGCCGTTAATCATAGCACGCAGCTCCCACAGCGCAGCACAGTACCTAGCGCTTGCCGCCATCTCTTGTCGTTACGAAGGGGGTCATGAGACGTGTCAGGACACCACCCTTTTGGATGGGGCCGGGAAACCCGGAGGATCCCATCGTCGGCATAATCAGACATTGCTCCCGCCCGCCGAGCGATTAGTCGGTCGCCGTTTCCTTCCGACACAGCGAAAAAACAGATTATCCCGCCTTGTTGGTAAGACTGGTGATGCGCTTAACGTGGGGAGAGGTTGCGGACGTGTTACACAGGTTTTGATGGCTATGTATCATGACCATGTGGTACCTGTATCGGACCACGTCCACGATACCGCGGCGGCCCTGCGTTCGTGCTTATTCAGCCCAGCGCACCGTGAGAAGTAGAAGTGGAGACAGCTAGCGTCTCATCCTTCCGCTGCTCGAGGCCGCTGAGGTGCCAGGGAACGAAGGCGGTACTTGATGATGAAAATCAGCGACGACGCGCTCTCTCACACCGATGTCTACCCACCCAGTTAATCACTCCTCACTACTACCACGGTTCCGCGTCGAACCCGATGACTGCCTGGCACAGGGACAAGATTGAAACCAACGCGTACGCAATAGCGCCAAGTAAGGTGAGGTCGCCCCCCTTCGACTGCGCCTCATAGAAGGGGTGGAAGAATGGAAGCATGCAATTAACGTCATAAAGCTAGGCCCCGATCACGTTAGTCGACCCAAGCGATTGCGCACTGGAACATCCGTCGGCCAACCACCGAGCGCTGCGGGGTAAGTAACTGTATTGTAGAAGGCACCGGCCGGGCCCTTTGACACCATGCGACACGATAGAACTCGTTCTATTTCGCTTTTCTGATTGATGGTTGAGTAGATGCGAGAGATAATATACTGTATCATATGACCCGGTATCGTACCACTTTATCTCACAAAACAAAGTTGCTACTCGCCGATTTATCTGCCCCTCTCCAAGTAAGAGAGTTTATTGTATCTCGGCTCGACCTTATCGTAGCGCTCATCGTTCTTTGTCTGCATCTGGGAGCGCTTATACTGTTGCGAGGAAGAGGGCGATTTGGAGGCGATAAATGTGCAGCACTATAAGGTCGCGACCAGATGCTCAGCCAGTTCTTATCTATCAGCCAGGTCGCACAGTTGAGAAACCGACAAGTCATACTGTACTCTACCCCAAACCCTCAGCGAACAGCCGAGCAGTATATCGTCTAATGGAATGGCGACAACCCTATTTCATGTTCAAAATTGCTTCTTCCTGGGAAACGCGACCTTGTCCGAACTTCGATGGGACTGTAAGCGCCCCATAATGGAATTTGACGCTGGAAACCACGTTTTGGCTGCGTCATGTTGCGCGCTACGCGGGGGGACCTCGCAGAACCGCCGCTTACTAAACGAGACATGCGTCTCGCGCAACGCAGAATTACTATGAGGCTTGTCCCAAAAGGCCTTTCATCCTACTCCAGCTATATTCGTCCGGACAAGGGAGAGGAAAGGGCAGGGCTCATGAGGCAACTCTCGACTGTGGTAAAAACGGCCTGCAGGCTGCATGTTGCCTAGGCTGTGTGGGGGCGTGGTCGTTCTTTTTAGCAAAGGGTAACTCAGCTTCTTCCTTCCAATTTGCGGCTTATCCGTTTTTGGAGGATTCGTGTTGCGCTAGAATGTATGGATGGTACACAGTAGCGGGAAGCCCCCTTCGCGATTTGACAATGAATTCCTTGCTGACCTTCTTCGAGCAACATGCACCGTCTAGTTGGTGGTTCTCGACTCCCGTGAGAAACCTTGCGTTTCCGATCCACGAGAAGAGGGGCTAAGCTTGACCCAATGTCGAGATTGAACAACTATATGTACTTAAATTATCCCAAGAAATAGCAAGCAGTAAAAAATACCGGTGTCAGATAAGCCCACGAGTGCCGGGCGGTTGACATAAGTAATTAACAACGACACGGGTGATACGCACGTACAGCGCATCATCAAGGTGACCATGCGAACATGGGGTGTGTGTGTGAGGAAAATGCAGGCGTGTCTTACGTATCGACCCTAGGCTGCGGGCGCTGTAAAGTACCCCCATGGGCAGGCGGTCGCCGCATGGTAGTGACAGTGTCTATTCCGCCGCATCAGCATCAGCACGTGTGGTGTGCCGTTGATCCCAGATAGAACTGCAGGTGGACGCGTTGTGGGTAAAATTTGGCGAAGCAATGCCCCGCGTACGGAATCATCCTACTTCTATGAGAGTGGTTTAGGCTTGTATCAAGTAACGGCTAGGCCCGATCAAGTTGAGCCACCCGATCCCTTGACCGCCAAGGAGTGATGGGTGATCCAGACCGGGAAGTCAGACGCTTCACACAGCGTCAGCGACAGCACCACGGTCCAAAAAACAAACAAACAAGGAATAGCAAGCTGCGGAGCGGAAGCAGGTTGTCATAACACTCAACAATGTTAAAAATGCTCAGCTCGCGCAAGGTAAAACTGTACGAAAACTGTACAGTCAAACTGCGGGGCGTATAAAGCGTGTTGATAACAGAGCGGGCGAGGAAGTGACCTCGAAAGGGTGGCCGTACGTCTTCTTTTCCGTCTGGCGGAACCTCACTGCCGAGTGAATGCCCTTTACGTCAAGGCTGGTCCTATAAGTAGCACTTAGTCACCCTAGACTTAGGGTTAGGCCGCGGAGTCCAGCGATGGCAGAAGTGTATACTGGGGCGGCGGTCCCTCCGGACTTGGATCGACGGGACTTACTAAGACCGACGATGTTGTTTTTAAACTAGCCGCCTCTCCCACAGTACCCATTCATCCCGTATTGAATAAGCGAAAAGATCTGAAACAGTTGGTAGCGAATCAGTCGACCACCATACTGCTGTTAAAGCCAGCGGGTATAATGCCCAAGAAGAAAGTACCATTACCTGATCTTGTCCCCTTTCTATTTCTGTAATTTGTGTCAGGGCTGAGCTCGGACTGATCGCAAAACAGAAGACGATGAGATATTTAGAGCCAAATCCGAAAGAAAAATCCATTCGTGCTAGCCAAGAATATTCCACGGAGAATCACCATGGGTGCCTACCCAAATGCGAGGAATGCGGGGAACTGAGTCAACTTTCACGGTACCAGTATACCCACATCAAACACGCCGTGAGTGACATAACAAAACAGGGCACTTCCGCCCCGGCCTATGAGCATAATGTGAGAAAATAAAATGCCTGTCGGGTGTATGGTAATGAGTTTACAGAAGGGGTAGAGGGTCAATGAGGACAGACCGTCCATTTGTTGCACGAATAGGTTCGAAGGATACTAGTTCTACGCATTCCCGAGGGGTATATGGGTAGTTTGGAAGGGGTTCAATACTTATGAATCGCCACAGCAGACTAGAATACAGTGTCGCCGTAATGGGCCGCAATGAGACAGAATAACACGCGCGCGGGACATATGTGAAGTTCGAAAGAAAGAAACTTTCGGCTCTGGTGAAGAGCGATAGCCACCGAAAGGATACAGCGTGGGTGAAATTACACACCTGAGATCAAGCCATCGGGCGTGAAAATTGGTACCGATGTTCCGAACCTCCCTGTTGATGGTGGTGCGTGGTGACAAGAGAACTTCTATTCACACAATTATAACATTTCTGATGAGAATTGATGTTTTCTTGTCGTGCGTGCGATAAGGCCTGAAAATGTAAGGTCGAATGTGACATGTCCAAAGTGTTTTTGAACAAATCAAGACCAATGGTAGGAATGGGGTGACAACAACCGGGCCGCATCGATGACACGTGAGGCGTGAGGTCTACACGTAGTAGGACAGTTTAATTTATCCGACCCAGGGGAGAGTTTGGGGAACTCATCAAAGCACGGCTTAGATGTGCCCGAGGGCCGAGTATATCCGAGTGGTGCAGGTAGCTACTCGAACCCGATATGCGGTGGTTGTTGAGCACCCAAAAGGGGGTATGTCCCCACGGGAATCTGAGCCACAGCCTATGACGCTAATCCCCACAGGGGTTAAAAACTAAAACTAAGTGTTCTGTGGCACTTAGCGCTTGATCGGGAGATGCCGCTCACGGTAAGGTAGGTTACAGTACAGGATCACGGTGTTCTGTGGGGTCGACATGTACGGAACGGATCTTCCCGTAGAGGTGGCATGAATGTCCAATCAGGTTCAGGTCACCTCAAGCCTTGTGACGCTCGTCGATCTTTATCAATTGTGTGTTGCGCCTTTATGATCACCGAGAGTATGGCTGCACCACCTGAACCTAGTTGGACTTGCCATGCGGCTTGCGGTGGGAAAACCGGATATGAAGCCAGGTAGAGTCGCAGCCTTATTGGGTTCGCTGCACCATATCTCACAAGGAACACATGCGTTTGGTATGAAGCCAGGTATAATGCGTTGGCCGTTATGCGCGAGGACCCATCCAATCTTGGCATCGCCGTGGCGCCGGCAGATGGGCAACAACCCATGATTAGCTTGTGTTACAAAATAAGACTAGCTCCTCAACGCGGCGATACCCCATCTGGATGAGCGTTCCAATTTGTACTCCTGCATCAAACGAAGCAGCTCCGCGGTCAGCCGGTGGAGTCTTGTGGACTGTCGGAACTCACTATTGCCAGTACACCAGAACATTCCCTATTTATATTCACCTCTTGACTTATTTTTTCCTCAAACTTGGGCGCTTAAAGGGAATCGGCATGTCCCGGCTGCGCCGCATATGTCCTCTTCGCGTGTCGCAACAGCGCCACGACTCCCTTCGGAGTCATCCCTTCCATCCGTTTTACCGCGCCCTGCCGCGGATGTCACTAAAATCAGACGTATAAATAGAGCCAAGGCTCACGATAGAAGCAGGGCGGACACGCGTAAGCCGCTCGCATTCTTCCGAACTAAGTCCAATCACTTGGCCATAATCAAGGGTCGGTTGTAACCGGAGGTTTTCCTCAGCCAAGAAAAGACGAACGTCTGCGTCTTGGCGGCGTAGATGTGCCGCGTAGCGCCCTGTGAAAGATGCAGTCAGGGCCAGGAAACCACGACATGGTGTTTAAAAAGTACCGTCGATGTCAACGCGTGCTAAAATGCGAGGATCGAGCACTTTGAGCGCGGGAATAGATGTCACAAAGTTCGCACTTCGGATATGTGGGTAGCTCAACATGTCAAACGCACTATAGACCGCTTTAGCTGTGTTCCTATGAACAGGGGGGGAAATGATGGTCTTACCTACGCACGATGCCGTCGAGTTTCACAATAAAACCATGATCTTTCCAGCCTTGTGGGCTGAGCGCAGTTCCTCGCAGCAGTGCTTTAGCACGTGCTAGATCGTCTCGCTCTCGGTTGAACGATTTCCAGCGTGTGTCCGACACAACGCCAACAGCATGGCCCTTCTCGGTAAGGCGCAGGTCTGCATTGTCGCTTCGCATTGTCATACGGTATTCACTTCGCGATGTGAACATCCGGTAAGGCTCTTCCGCACCGCGCGTTATGAGGTCATCGATCATAACGCCAATGTATCCATCAGCGCGAGAAATGATCAATGGTGCAGAAAACCGAGACGCAAGTCCAGCGTTGATCCCTGCGACAATTCCTTGAGCAGCGGCCTCCTCATATCCGGTGGTGCCATTTATTTGTCCAGCGAAGAAAAGGCCCTAGTACAAAATTCAACTCCACGTTTCCTCGATATTCACATCGATCGTGTACCTTGATACGCCTTGTCTCGAGCGTTGCTATGGGACAGTGATGTAGACATGGCCAAGACTGACACATGGAGAAGACTCACGTGACAGCTCCCTTGGGTCGACAAAGTCGTACTCGACACCGTACGCCGGGCGTACCATCTTTACGTTCTCTAACCCGGGAACCGTGCGTAACATCGCCTCCTGGAGTTCCTCTGGCATACTATTTGATAATCCATTGGGATAGAAAACCTCTTTAGTTAAGTTAGTCAGGTCCGGCGACGCTAGCCGAGGCTACGAACCGGAATCATACCCTTCAGGCTCTAGCCAGACGGTATGACGGTCGCGGTGCGCAAAGCGCAGTACCTTTGCTTCGAGGGAAGGGCAATAGCGTGGACCTATGTTCCGGGTATATCTCGGAGCAACAATGAAGGTTAACGGAATTCTTCACCTTTTTTGGTTTCTTGGATATGAACACTCAGGTGCATGCTCTCGCGTATCAGGCGGTGCGTCTCAGGGGTGGTATGGGTTTTATAGCATGCTACTTGGTTATCCTGCGTGAGATCAATAAAGGCTCATTCACGGAAAGGTGGACTGTGGCTTGCCCGGTTCGCAACCGTCGCATTCAAAAAGCTGAACGGTGAAGGGTCGATATCACCCTTCTGCGCCTCCATGCCCTTCAGATCGACAGTACGCGCGTCAAGCCTGGCCGGGGTTCCTGTTTGCAACCTCCCAAGCTCGAAGCCAGCTTGTGCAAGAGATCGAGATAAGCCACGTGCAGGTGCATCACCCATCCTCCCAGCAGGGAAACGCTTCATGCCTGAAGTACGCATACATTCCGTATAAGACAGCAGGATATAAAAAGGTAGGTGGCCAGCGTACCGATGTGAATTTCCCCAGATAGAAATGTACCAGTACAGAGCACGACTTGCGTGCATTTGATGACCTCACCAGTGTCTGATAAAGTATCAACGGAAAGTGCACCGATACAGAAGAAAAGTAGTACCTAGCCTTACGCCATCGACTGTGGCCCAAACTTTGCTGCTAGAGCTAGGCTGATGGGGTGGTGGTAAAGTGTGGTTGAAGACGAGGTCGAACACTGTGCCAGAGCGAACATCAAGATTAGGGTAGTTGAGAAGGTTATGTTGCATGTGCGTTTTATAGAGTTTGCGGTCGATCTGGGCTCGGGGTCCCTGTACATGACAATGAAGTCATCGGGAAGACGTCGGAACAAAAAAAACGTACCCAGACTGCAGCGCCCTTTGAACGATTCAGGATTTGAAACTGAATGCCAGCCGCGTCTGAAATATGCGAATAACGCGTAAACCATAAGGAGAATCCCTTCTGCAGTCACAGTTGATAACCACACGCACCCGCGACACGGCCCATCACACCGTCGAGGGCGTCAATCTCTCGGACCAGAATACCCTTTCCGACGCCGCCAATGGACGGATTGCAAGACAATTCGCCGATCGTATCAATTTTCTGCGTCATAAGTAAAGTCCGAGCCCCCGCTCTTGCTGCGCCGGCTGCAGCCTCGCACCCTGCATGGCCTCCTCCAATGACGCAGACTGAAAAAAAAAACATGAAGAGGTGGAAATGACAGGGAAGGCGTGGGGAAACAAACGAACCATCATAGGTATCCGAATACGCCTCGCTGGAAAGAGCGCGCCTTTGGAGGAGAGTACGCCAACATGTACGTCGTGCAAGACGGTGCATGAACGCCAGATCGGGACGAAAAAACAAAAAATAAAGACCTCAATTCGCGTCACTGGTTATGTAATCAAGTCTGACAGAAGACGCTCGACGAGCGAAGATCGAATACCAAATTATCGACTACGCTAAAATCGAAGTACGTTCGGGAAATCACGATGACGACTTGTGCGAGGTCTACTATAAGAACGGGTCAAGTGTCTCCTCAGTCCTGAGCCCTCCCTTCGCCTATCGACAATATGTACAATCCTCGCCAACCCCCACAACTACGACCACGTTCCCCGATAGACCTGGTTAAAATGTCGTCTTGGAATATTTGCAGCTGCATGTCCTCCTACCCCGTCACGCTCGTGGCATACGCCAAACACTTCGGGAACGTCGACGGGGACATATCCGAGTTGTCAGCCACGATGCGTTCCATCGATTCAAATGTAGGCATGTCCTAGTTCCCATCCCCCAGTCACTTGTGTCTCCCGTGCACGTCGTTCTTCTCGAGATGTGCGACGAGGGATGGATAGACAGGTGGGCGTGGGCGTGGGCGTGGGCGTGGGCGTGGAAGAGTCTTTTTGACATCCGTCATTGTTCTTTTTAGGGGATGGACTTGATCGTGGGTTCTCCCGGAAACACTCAGGTCGTGCGCATCAACTTTGACCCCCCGGTGCGAGGGCGTGATGACGTGTGGTCGCGCCTGCACAAGATGAACAGAGAGGCGAGGAAAGCTCTCAATATCGTACGTCATTCGTCCTGCCCATATTCCCATCTCATCTGTCCCGCTCGGATACTCCTGCGAGAGAGAGAGAGCTCCATCTCTGAGGCCGCGCTCCGCATTCGATTCCGCATTATTGTTGCTCAACCATTACATATACAGCCCAAGGCACCGCAGATCACACAATTTGAGGTGCCGTTCGACATATGGATCACGGCATCCATTCTTCTCTTCCTGACGTACATCAAGAGCGTGCCACAGCATCCGACGTCCATATTCTGGTGGCCCGGGCGCATCCTCCGCTACATTTTCCCGTATGCGTTATTCCGCGTCGTGGAGGCATTCGTGTGCCTCATACATCTCGCGATAGGCGCGTTTGCGGCCTACGTGGCATACGAGCACAACATGCCGTGGCACATCGCGGTTGGTGGAGCTTTGTACCTGCATCGCGGCTTAGCCTGACTTTGTGGGCCCACAGATAGCTTGGGTTGGCTTCGCTACGATCTTTGGCTGGCCCGTGGTGTATAGGCTGCATAATCTGAGTCAAGTTGCGCTGCTTGAGGAGTCTTTAATCAAGGGTGATGCACGGAAGGGAAAATAATGTG
>QFEY01007213.1:0-15036 GCA_003316435.1 Russula virescens | reverse complement strand
TTTCGTGGAGGAGATTGTCAACTTTCAACTCCAGGACCTCCATGTTTGCATCACGAGTCGACCCGAGGTCGACATCACATCTGTTCTCAATCCTTTACACTTCCGTACTGTTATTTTGCACGAAGAGCATGGACAAATACAGGACATCATCAATTATATCAACTCTGTCGTCAACACAGACCCGAAAATGAAGAGATGGAGGCCGGAGGACAAGGAACTGGCGATCAAAATGCTCACGGCGAAGGCCCAGGGAATGTGAGATATTAATGCCGAGAGACTATATTACGCTTGCTGAAATTCGTGATGCAGGTTCAGATGGGTGTTTTGTCAATTGGACACCCTTCGTCAATGTCTGCCCGCGCGGATCCGAAAGGCCTTGGGCGAATTACCTGAGAGCCTCGACGAGACATACAAGCGCATCTTGCAATGTATCAACAAGCAAAACAGGGAATTTGCCCATCGTATCTTTCAATGTGTTGCGGTCGCATCTCGCCCTCTTCGTGTCGAAGAGCTGGCGGAATTCTTCGCCTTTGATTTCGACATTGGGCCAATGGCGACCTATCGAGCGGATTGGCGCCCAGAAGACCCATTATTCGCCATACTTTCCACGTGCTCCAGCTTGCTTACTGCCGTAGAGGTCGGGGGTTCAGAAGTCATCCAGTTCTCTCACTTTTCGGTGAAAGAATTCTTGACGTCAACGCGCCTCGCCGAAGTCGGGGAAACGATCTCCCGCTTCCATGTTGTTACGACACACGCTCATACACTTGTTACGCAAGCATGTCTGGGTATCCTGCTACATCTCGACGAAAACATCACCAGCGACGGTCTGAAGGATTATCCGTTCGTTGAATATGCCGCTGAGCACTGGGTGGATCATGCCCGACTTCAAGATGTCTCAGCAAGTACGCAAGGCGAGATGAGACGTCTGTTTGACCCGAGGAACCCATATCTTGCGATATGGGTTTGGGTATTCAATCCTGACGCTGTCTGGCGTCAATCCCGGCGGTCCACATCCCCATCACAGCCCAGCGGAAGTTCCTTACATTATACTGCTCTCCTCGGTCTATGTGAATTATTTTCGTTCCTAGTGATCGAATGCTCTCAAGCCGTGAATGCCCCCGGGTTACGTTACAACTGGACACCATTACATGCGGCGTCGAAAGGCGGACACGTGGAGTTCGCTCGGATTCTCCTCGAATACGGCGCGAAAGTGGATTCCGAGGACGATGAAGAGTCGACTCCGTTACATCTTGCCTCTGAGGGTGGCCATATCGAACTTGTCCGGATGCTCGTCGAGTATGGCGCGAACGTGAATGCCCAGAACGATAACAAGTGGACTCCGTTGCATCTCGCGCTGGAAGGCGGACATGTGGATTTGGCTCAGGTGCTCATCGGATTCGGAGCGAATGTGAATACCCAGGACGATGACAAGTCGACTTTGTTACATCTCGCATCTCAGGCCGGACATACCAAATTTGGACGGCTACTCATTGAACATGGCGCGGATGTGAATGCCCAGGACAATCGCAAGTCGACCCCATTACATCTCGCTTCTGAGGGCGGACACGCGGAATTTACTCGCATGCTCGTTGAGCGAAGCGCGAACGTGAATGCCCCAGACAACGACGATGCGGCTCCGTTACTGATAGCGTCTCGAGGCGGACATGCAGAATGCGCCCGGGTCCTCGTTTCGCATGGCGCTAATGTAAATACGCAGGACAAGGACAGCTCAACTTTGTTGCATATCGCATCTCGGGGCGGATACGCGGAATTCGCCCGGGTACTTCTGGAGCATGGCGCGGATGTGAATGTCCGGGACAAACGCGAGTCGACGCCGTTGCACCTTGTGTCTCGATGCGGACACGTGGAATTTGGTCGAGTGCTCATCGAATACGGCGCGGATGTGAATTCTCGGAGGGATGACATGATCACGCCGTTGCATCTCGCGTCTCGTAGCGGACACATGGAATTCACACGGTTGCTTCTCGAACATGGCGCGGATGTGCATGCCTACAATAATTCCATGTCGACTCCGTTGCGATTCGCATTCGATGGCAGACATGTTGAATTGGTCCCAATACTCATCGATCATGGTGCCAATGTGAACGCGCGGGACAGCGACGAGTCAACTCTATTACATTCGGCGTGCCGGGCCGGATACGTTGAGTTTGCCCAGCTTGTCGTCGAACATGGAGCGGATGTGAATGCGCAGAATAATCAGAAGTTAACTCCATTGCGTCTCGCGTTCGATGGTGGATATGCGGAATTGGTTAGGGTTCTCGTCGAGCACGGGGCAGATGTGAATGCTCAGGATGATGACAAGTTGACTCTGCTGCATCTCGCGATTCGAGACGGACAAGTGGAATTCGCTCGGGTGCTCATCAAACATGGCGCCAATGTGAATGCCCAGGACATACGCGGATGGACCCCGTTGCGTCTCGCGGTCGATGGTGGTTATCCAGAAATGGTTCCGGCGCTCGTCGAGCATGGCGCGGATGTGAACGCCCGGTACAAGGACAAGTCGACTTTGTTGCATATCGCGTGTCGAGCCGGACATGCAGAATTCGCTCGTGTACTCGTCGAACGCGGCGCGGATGCGAATGTCCAGGATAAATATGGGTCGACTCCGTTGCGTCTCGCGTTCGGTGGTGGATATGCGGAATTAGTTCCTGTGCTCGTTGAGCATGGCGCGGATGTGAATGCCGTAGACGATGACCTGGCGACTTTGTTGCATTTCGCGTGTCAAGGCGGACACGTAGAATTTGCCTGTGTTCTCATCAAACACGGCGCTAATGTGAGAGCCCAGGATAATTATGGGTCGAGTCCGTTGCGCCACGCGTTCGATACCGGACATACGGAATTGATCCTGTCGCTCGTCGAGCATGGCGCGGATGTGAATGTGCAGGTCGATTATCACGAGTCGACTCTATTGCATCTTGCGTGTTGGGGCGGACATGTAGAATTTGCTCAAGGTCTCGTCGTACTCGGCGCGGATGTGAACGCCCTTGACATCAAGAAGTCGACTCCATTGCATCTCGCTTCTTGGCGAGGACATGTGGAGTGTGCACAGTTACTTCTCAATCGTGGCTCACAAGTCAAAGTCCGGGACATATACAATTCAACGCCGTTGCATCTGGCTTCTTCGGGAGGACATGTGGAAATCGCTCGGATCCTCATAGAGCGCGGCGCGGATGTGAATACCCAAGATCAAAATAACTCGACGCCTTTGTGTCTTGCATCTCAACCCGGAAATGAGGAATTGGTTTCGATGCTCATCGAGCATGGTGCAGGTGTAGATGTCAGTTCAGATTAACTCGATTTTGGCTCCCATGAAGAGTGTCATGTTCGGCACAGGAAACTGAGCAATGACACGTGCCGTTATCATGCAGGTGCGTTATCGCAATTGCGTGCCAGTACCGTACTCAGATGTTGTGAAATGTCAGTTTATAGGCTGACGTTTGGTATCTCAATGTTTGGGAATGATACTTTATATTTTGTTGTGAGGTCCTAAACATGCCATTCTAGCCATATGACATTTTGACAAGCTCGCCAATTCCATGTCTTCCCGTTCCCGACATTCTGATGTTAGAAATGTTTGCGTTTTTCCGCGATCAGATCAGATCAACTTTACGTAGCTCATGTTCCATATGGTCGTGGGTTTATGTCACATGACTCACATCTCGCTCATTGATACGGGGCTGTTAACGGTTTGATAACCCCCGATTCAAAGGCCGATTGATCGTGCGATCATCAAACCCCCCTTAACGGGAAAAAATAACCATTTTTAAATTAGCGGTGCCGTTGGGAGTTGACATCAATTTACTGTAAAAAAAGGCGTGTCAAGGGAGACTACGGCCCACTAGCCGCAATGAATAATCCGTCTACAGGGTTATGATTCCGCGTCTACTAGCTGCCGGATGGTTTTCACCTCCTCCAGTGACTCAGTACTAGTGAGCCACTTGCGAGAAGCCAGTCTCGTGATTTGGATACAAATATGTGGCGTAGTTGGCCGTTGACCGAATATATTACGTTTCACGTTTCATGTGGCTGTGTCCGCCTTGTCCTTTCCTCGGCCCTTCCCCGCCGTGGCTACCTTCCCATCACCGCTCAAATAGCCCTACCGCTCTATACAACATCCTTCCACTGGCACAATGACTGACACCTCTGGCTCTAGGCTCGACCTGCTCTTCGACGCTGCCCTGGAAAGTTATGAGAAACAGACAGGGACCAAATTGATCAACCATCCGTTCGCCAGGCAACTCGAAAACTGTAATAATGTTGATGATATCGTGGACGTCCTCCAGCAGCAAGCTCGTGCCTTCACCAAACTTCGAGGAAAGGATGGCAAAGTTATGAAATCCCTCAAGCGAGCAGTCCATGTCCTCCATGCTCTCTCCAGAGTCTCCACAAGCACAACTCTTGGCGAGGTCGCTCACCTGGTACGCCCGACGGCCGTTTTAGGTATCCCAGGCTCCCAACTCTCATTCTATAGCCATTCCCGCCTGCAAAGGCAATATTTACTGGTTTAGCCATCCTACTCTCCGTGCGTGGTCCCCGGTTCCGAATCGTGAGCCATTTTGATGTCCAAGTGTCACAGGCGATCAAGGATGTCAGCGCAAGTTATGATGCGCTCGTCGATCTACTCGAGACCATCGAACACTTTCTGTGCCGGCTTGAAAGCTATACCAGACTACCCCCTACTGCAGCCATGGGAAAGATCATCGTAAAAATCATGGTAGAACTTCTTTACACCATCGCCCTCGTAACCAAGCAGATCAAGCAGAGTCGACCATGTGAGTGCGTCCCGATCTGTGGGTCACATGGCTGAGTACTAGGCAGTGAAGTTGATAAAGAAGATCCTGGGAGAGAAAGAGGTCGAGTCGGTGCTACAGAGACTCGACCGGCTGACCCTGGATGAGGCTCGTAATACTGCAACACAGACCCTTGAAGTTGTCCACGGACTCGTTCAGAACGTGAGGGTGGTCATGGATGGTGAGGACACTTTCTCGGCTTGACGCCCATGCGTCGCTTAATACATTGTCCCCTAGATGGTAAGGCATCGACAGATGGTATCTGGGATACTCTGAGTAAGCTTATTTGGCGAGTATAAGTAATCAGTGGGCCTGACTGCAGGATAGAAATTATGCAAGAGATCGTGGACAAATTGAATGAATCACAACGTGAGCTATTTGCTTTACCCACGGCATTGATCGGGAACATTGAGACGGTCCCATAGGTAAGACGTTGCAGAGAGACGTCACAAGGTGGCTTTCTCCTCCAGATCCCTGGAAGAATCACAACACTGCTCGCAGATCACATTACGAAGGAACATCGAGATGGTTTGTTGATGGTAATACTTTCGCAAAATGGAAATCGTCTGGTCCAGATTTGCTTTTATGGATTCATGGAAAACGTGCGTATCAAGGTATCACACTCCTACTCTCACCGAGATTGACTATTCGCGTTCGCAGCCGGTGCAGGAAAGAGTGTCGTTTGGTACGTTCGTGATCATGCAGTCCCATAGAGACCTTACAGAATGAGCCAGTTCCGCCATCATCGAGAACATCGATAACATGCGCAAACGGGGATTGGCCTCCTTGGCATTTTTCTACTGCGACTTCCGAGATGATGACAAGACGACCCTTCGTGGATTGGTGTCATCGCTGCTCGTCCAGCTTTGTGATCACTCTGATCCCTACTCCACTATTCTTTCCAAGCTCTATTCGGCGCACAATGACGGATCTCGACAAGCTAATGACGAGGCACTTATCGGATGTCTCGAAGACATACTCAAGTACCCGGGTCAAGCTCCAGTATACATAATCATTGATGGACTCGACGAGTGTCCCGATACATTTGGCATACCTACCCACCGCGAAAGGGTTCTGACGTTCATGAGGGAGATTGTCAACCTTCACCTCCAAGACCTTCACGTTTGCATCACAAGCCGACCGGAGGTCGACATCACATCTGCCCTCAATCCTTTACATTTCCGTACAATTATCTTGCACGAAGAGCGTGGACAAATGTGCGACGTCATTAATTATATCAACTCTATCGTCAACACAGATCCGAAAATGACAAGATGGAGGCGGGAGGACAAGGAACTAGCGATCAAAGTGCTCACGACAAAAGCCCAGGGAATGTGAGATATTAATACCAGGAGACAATATTACGCTTACTGAAATTTGTGATGCAGGTTCAGATGGGTATTTTGTCAGTTGGAGTCCCTCCGTCAATGTCTACCCGCGCGAATCCGAAAGGCCTTGGACGAATTACCGGAGAGCCTCGATGACACGTACCAACGCATCTTGCAATGTATCAACAAGCAAAACAAGGAATTTGCCCATCGTATCTTTCAATGTGTTGCGATCGCATCTCGCCCTCTTCGCGTCGAAGAGCTGGCGGAATTCCTCGCCTTTGACTTCGATGAAGGACCTATCGCGACATATCGAGCAGATTGGCGCCCAGAAGACCCATTATCTGCCGTACTGTCCACGTGCTCCAGCTTGCTTGTTGCTGTCGAAGTCGAGGGATCGAAAGTTATCCAATTCTCTCACTTTTCAGTGAAAGAATTCCTGACCTCCGCCCGTCTCGCCGAGGTCGGGGAAACGACTCGGATTTCCCGCTTCCATGTTGCTACTACACACGCTCATACACTTGTCGCGAAAGCTTGTCTGAGTATTTTGCTACATCTCGACGAAAACATCACCAGCAAGAGTCTGAAGAATTATCCACTCGTTGAATATGCTGCCGAGCATTGGGTGGATCATGCCCGAGTTCAAGATATCTCAGCAAGTACGATAGATGAGATGAGACGTCTGTTTGACCCTCGGAACCCATATCTTGCGATCTGGGTTTGGATATTCAATCCTGACGCTGTCTGGCGTCAATCCCGGCGGTCCGCATCCCCATCACGACCCAGAGGAAGTTCCTTGCATTATGCTGCTCTCCTCGGTCTATGTGAATTATTTTCGTTCCTAGTAATCGACTGCTCACAAGACGTGGATGCCCCTGGCTTACGTCACAACTGGACACCATTACATGCGGCGTCGAAAGGCGGACATGTGGAGTTCGCTCGTATTCTCCTCGAACACGGCGCGAACGCGAATTCCCAGGACGACGAAGAGTCTACTCCGTTACATCTTGCCTCCGAGGGCGGTCATGTAGAACTTGTCAGGACCCTCGTCGAGTATGGCGCGAACGTGAATGCCCAGGACGATGCCATGTGGACTCCATTACATCTCGCGTTGGAGGGTGGACATGTGGAATTGGCTCGGGTTCTCGTCGGATTTGGTGCGGATGTGAATACTCGGGACGATGACGAGTCAACTCTATTACATCTCGCGTCTCAGGCCGGACATACCAAATTTGGATTGCTGCTCGTCGAACATGGCGCGGATGTGAATGCCCAGGACAATCGCAAGTGTACCCCATTGCATCTCGCGTCTGAGGGCGGACATGCGGAATTCGCTCGTATGCTCATTGAGCAGGGCGCGAACGTGAATGTCCAAGACAACGACAACTCGACTCCGTTACTGATAACCTCTCGGGGCGGACACGCAGAATGCGCCTATGTTCTCGTTGAGCATGGCGCGAATGTGAATACTCAAGACAAGGACAACTCGACTTCGTTGCTTATCGCATCCCGGGGCGGATACGCGGAATTCGCTCGACTGCTCATTAAGCATAAAGCGGATGTGAATGCCCGGGACAAGCACAAGTCAACGGCGTTACATCTTGCTTCTCGAGGCGGACATGTGGAATTTGGTCGGGTGCTCATCGAGCATGGCGCGGATGTGAATTCTCGGAGGAATGACATGATCACGCCGTTGCATCTTGCGTCTCGCAGCGGACACATGGAATTCACACGGTTGCTTCTCGAACATGGCGCGAATGTGAATGTATTCGACAATTCCAAGTCAACTCCGTTGCGTTTCGCGTTCGACGGCGGACATGTTGAATTGGTTCCGATGCTCATTGGGCATGGTGCAAATGTGAATGCGCGGGACAGTGACGAGTCGACTCTATTGCATTCGGCGTGTCGGGGCGGACACATTGAATTCGTTCAGCTTCTCGTCAAACATGGCGCGGATGTGAATGCACAGAATAATCAGAAGTTGACCCCATTGCATCTTGCATTCGATGGTGGATATGCGGAATTGGTTAGGGTGCTCATCGAGCATGGCGCTGATCTGGATACCCAGGACGAAGACAAATCGACTCTGCTGCATTTTGCGATTCGAGACGGACAAGTGGAATTCGCTCGGGTGCTCGTCAAACACGGTGCCAATCTAAATGCTCGGGACAACCGCGGGTCGACTCCGTTGAGTCTCGCATTTGATGGCGGTTACACGGAATTGGTTCCGGTGCTCGTCGAGCATGGCGCTGATGTGAATGGTCGGGACAATGACCAGTCGACTCTGTTGCATCTCGCGTGTCGGGGCAGACGCGTGGAATTTGCTGATGCCCTCCTCAGACATGGCGCCAATGTGAATGTCCCAGATAAAGACGGGTCGACTCCGTTGCGTCTCGCGCTCGATGGTCGATGTTCGGAATTGGTTCTTTTACTCGTCGAGTACGGCGCGGATTCCCAGGGAATTAATTGGTCGACTCTGTTGCATCTCGCCTGTCAAAGTGGAGATGTGGAATTCGCTCGTGTGCTCATCATACATGGCGCCAATGTGAATGCCCGGGATAACCTTGGGTTGACTCCGTTGCGTCTCGCGTTCAATGGTGGATATACAGGATTGGTTTCGTTGCTCGTCGAATATGGCGCGGATGTGAATGCCGTGGGCGATAATCAGTCGACTCTGTTACATCTCGCGTCTCGACGCGGTGACGTGGAATTCGCTCATGTGCTCATCAAACATGGCGCCCATGTGAATGCCCTCCAGTTCGACAAATCGACTCCATTGAATCTCGCTTCTCGGGGAGGATATGTGGAGTGTGCACTGTTGCTCATCAATCACGGCTCGCAAGTCAATGCCCGGGACGAAACCGAGGTGACACCGTTGCATATTGTGTCTCGGAATGGATATGTGGAATTCGCTCAGGTGCTCATAGAGCATGGCGCGGATGTGAATGCCCGGGATAAACAAAACTCGACTCCTTTGCATTCTGCATCTCGGGGAGGACATGTGGAATCCGCTCGGATACTCATCGAGCATGGCGCGGATGTGAACGCCCAGGATGAGACAAACTCGACTCCGTTACACCTTGCGTCTCTAGGTGGGAAGAAGGAATTGGTTTCGATGCTCGTTGAGTATGGTGCGGACCGGTCTGGATTGACTTGGAGTCCATTCTGGGCCATATGAAGAGGAATACCATTTTTGGCACACGGAACGTGCCAGTATCATGTTGGTGCGTTGTCGTAATTGTCTGGTGGTACCGTGCTCAGATGTTGCGAAATGACAATTTATAGGGTGCCATTTAGTACCTCGGTGTTTGGGAATCATACCGTATATTTTATTTTGAAACTATTTATGTAGTTCTAGCCATATAATCCTTTCACAAACTCATCAATTCTGTCTTCCCGTTCCCGGCATTCCGAGGTGTATTTGCGGCCGGTCGGCTCAACGTGGGTTTCTGTCACATGACCCATATTCTCCATCGCTCGTTCATATTACCTTTTACACTTCTTCCTGACTGGTCTCGCTCTTCTCATGGCCCATCGCAATCAACAGTACAGACTTTCTATTATTTCTATCACGACCGAAATAGATCCTAGTGATCCCGTTCATGTCCGTTGTTGCGACTGCTGATGTGCCGGCCCAGTGAGCAGATCTCCGGACACCTGCCTACCGAGAGCTTCAACAGCGCGCTGAACGAGCTCAGTAACCGCGATGCGCGCCTCTACCTCCATACCCGCCTCTCGTTTATCCTGGCTTCGTTGGTGCTTCCCGTCCCCATCACCATAGTGCCACAGCCCGCGCACATGCATGCGCTGCTCTACACTTAGCGCAGCGCTGACGGCCGCACCCGACAACGGCTCACCAAATGTCACGCTTAGACTAGCGCCGGGGCGAGGGAGAAACTTCCACGGCGCGCGGCGGCCTTCTGGCATGAGCTTGTCGAAGCCTGTGGAGTATTGAGACGGCGAAGGGGTCCCAGCGCGGGGTTGGGATGAGAATGCGTGATCCGGGTTTCGTTAGCGCTTCGTTGTGCGGGCGCGTAAATGTTGTGGGGGCGCACCGGTGATCCACATGGGGATGATGGTGGGAAGGTGGGGTGTCTCCATAAGGATACGGCCACTGAAGGTGGTCGGTCATCGTGGTGGGAGTCAGAACAACATCTCACAATGTGTAGGAGGGCGGGCGGCGGAGGGCGGTGGTCGAGAGAACAAAAGCGGCGACGTACACTCCCCATTTAAAGCGCTGTAATCGCGCGATTCCCGTCCGCGGATCCGCCACGTACGTGTCCGATTGGCATACTTTACCCTCCCCAAAAAGGTGAACCTATTTGTCGATGAGCCATACGCGCACGAATTGAGAACCGGGATTTAGGATGTATCACAATCAACGAGACGAATGATGAAAAAGGATGGGACGTACCCACGCACCCGCGCGCAGTTTCTCTATCGCGCTGTCGAGGGCAGGTTGGTATATGCCCTGACCGCGAAACGTCTCTATGACCTGTCCCTTCCGGAAGAACGCCGAAAAAATGCTGGATATTTTGGAGCGTTCGTAGTGAACATTTTCGCATGAGTGGACACGAGGGAGAGGGAGGGAAGGGAATGAGAGCGCGGGCCTTACGGGTTGGTGAAGATGATGTCGGACGCGCCGAGTGTCCATCGCGTCAGATGCGAGTGCAGGTACGTCCGCGCCGGGAGGATTCCCCATGTTAGGGGGTCGTCAAGCCTAGAGAAGGTGGTGACAGTCCTGCGTAAGACAGCAGCAGCAGCGCAGAAAGAGAAAAAAAAATATGACGTACGTCGAGAGGTGATTAGAGACTTGAGAGAGGACGGACACATGTGGGGGAGACGATTTCAGCCGTGGCTCTCGCAGGTGGCAGTTGGGGGAGGGAGAAAGGGAAAGTGTGGGGGGAAATATGTTTTTGATTCATACTCACCTGTGACTACGCCCTGTCCTTGTTCTCTCTCTGGGCTCTTCAACGCGTCGAGGAGGTAAGGGAGGCCGCGGACGGAGATGGAACAGAGTCCAGAGTGGAGGTATGCTTTGCATGTGAGCCCGACGGCAGCGACTGTTGCAGCAGAGAGAACCCGCTGCATGCGCTGCTTCACTTGATTATGCGAGAACGCCGTACGTGGTGGTGTTCAAACTGCTGGTAATTGTCACTTTGTAAACTCGGTGTCGGGCCGGTCGCCCCGGTCGCAGCATTCAACATGGCCACGTCCACCGAAGATGGGGGAGAAAGAAATGCATTCTAGAATTGTAGCAGAGAGCGATATCGTATTGTGTCGACCAAGGTATCGACATTGCCTTCGGTAACCTGATGCACCGATAATAATAGTAGAGGGAAGATGAAAACTACACATCTCGTACGAATGTACCGTCACTGCACAATTAACTGGAGGGAACATGAAAACTGAATAACAAACCCGATCAAAACCGAGGTAGAATCGTAGCAAAGCTCGAGACAAAAAGTGGGATATTCTTGAGGCATCCAACAAGCCAATAAAAAGGAGAGAAGCTAGGAGAGGCAAAGGAGAGAGATTGGCAGCCAAAAGAATGAAGGTCAGTACATGCAAAAAGCATAATAGGAGATAGCGTACAATCTCCTGGAGAGAAGGACCAATAGGAGTAGTAGCGGCGCTCTCCAACCACCGCCGAGGAGCAGGCGCCCAAGCATATCTTCCTAGCCTTCATCTCGATACGCAACGACCCGTGCATTGAAGAAGATTGGGCCTCCGAGTCGGTCTTGGTGTTCGTTGGCGATGGTAGCGGGATCGCGGATTCGGCACTCGCCTGGGCCGGTTTCAACACCGGAACGTCTGGTGAGGTGGGAGAGATGACGGGTGGCATATATCGGATCCTGTATCAATAAATACAGTTTCTTCGTCAGTCCAAGAGACGCATGGTCAACCAGGAAAGACTTACGTACCCCATAGACGCAGGTTGTCCGTGCGCCTGAACGTCCAGCTCTTACGGCCCTTCTCCGCTTGCGACCCGTCGCCTGCTGATGCCGTAGGCGCGTCTTCTAGAGCCATGATATCGTGGCTCATTGATATGTCCCTTTGGCTTCTTAGACTCCCCGACGCCGATATAGTAGGCGACGCAGAGCAGTTAGCCGGATAATAAAGCATTCAACAGTTCGGCTCGATCTGGCGAGGTGGGCAGGTGTAGCAGGAAGGAAGCGGGAAGCAGCGCGACGAGGAGCGCATGCGCGCGTGAACTCACCCTCAGGTAAAGCTTCTTCCGCAACTGTCTGAGGGGCCTCGGGCTCCCCGGTGATAGAGATCTTGCATGGCATCCAACATAGCGTCTATGGCTCCCGCATTGGAACCGGGATCGGGAAATGGTACGTTCGACCGTCGGTTCTTGCCTCGCGTCTCCTGTTCCGGCTTCTCTCTACGAGACGCGCACTCTCGCTCGGATGCCTACCCCTTAACGCCGCAGCCCTTACTCCTGTCAAATAGTACCTCATCGACGGTATCGAGGTAACTTACCACGCGACAGCATCCTGCTGCTCCCGGAGCTCCTCAATCTTGACATCTTCCCTATAGAGCCTCCCACTACCGAGAACGAGCCGCTCGTCCCACGGCTCGCACTCTTCGTCCACGTTGAAATCCTCCTCCTCATCGTCCCAGACGAGGATCGACCCGCGTCGGTGGGAAGTTCGGATAACACGGTCGCCGATGCGATGCGAGACTGCGAGCTGCGGTCCCTCCCTGCGTCGCAGAGTTCATCGGAAAGAGGAGCGCGTGCACCTTCTTCGAGTTCACGTGGAACCATGAGCACCTCCAGTGGCTGCATGGACCGAGTCTGCGGAGACGCGCCGCTTCTCAGGTTCTGTGGCTTGCTTGTGGAAAGCGACGCGGGGCGGAAACTCTGACGCAGCAGAGATCTGCCGATGCCTTGCTTGTCCAGGAGGAAAGGGGGTGGTTCCAGACAGAACGGTCTGTATGCGTCATCACGTCGAGCGTGGCAGATTTCGACCTGCCAAAGCTGAGACAGTAGGGTGCGAAAGCGCAGCACACTACTAGCACACTGGTTGGATCACTCGTAATTTTTTCCACCCCCATAAGTTTTGGCCCACAAGTCATGTGACGTTCCGCTTCTTTTCCATCACCCATCACATTACCACCGACAACCTTCTCGTACATGATATATTCTGTCCTCTGTCCTGCGTCTACCACATCCAATGATACAATAGAAGTCTCAGGTTCTTCTCTGTCTTGTCAAATGGCAGCTCGATGTTTCAATTAGCATGCGTGACCACGCGCCATGGTCTTAATTGTCATGCACCGATCACCAAGCCCAATTTTCGTGTTTATGTACGTCTCGGTTTTGTGTCTCTTTGTCTCACATTACTATTATCGCTGATGAAACAACTGTACTTGTAGCAATTTAAAAGGTGCTCAATACTCCAAGAATGTATCATTGCCCCCGTGTTCTTGAAACCACTCGCGTGCCTGCTCTCTGGAACATTCAGAAGTCGTTTCGCCTTCGCTCACCTCTAAGACCCCTCGCGCTATTCATCGAGCAGCTCGTATGTGGTGTCCCGCATCCCATAACTATCAGAAGAACGCGCGTAACACGTCGAAGCTACCATGACCACAGCATCCACCGCATACGTATGTAGGCTCAGTAGCCTTGGGTCTGGTGCCTGCTCCGCGTGGAGTCTCTTGGCGTCTTTGATGACCGAAAGGTCCTGCGTTACCCAGGCCGAAGGTTCTCCAGGTCGACCTCAATTCGAGCTCTGGAAGATCGTTTAACGAGGGGATCCCTTTGATATGTGTGTCGATGGATCCGATTGCTGGGACAAAGCCTTTTCTCTACGCGTTGGTCGTTGGACTATGACCAGGTGGTTAGTGAGTGGATAAAGCGCAGTAATGCACTCTTCCATCACGATTAACCCGATCTTGAGTCCCCGGTCAGTGTTTCACTCTAACCTCTGATACGCGCATAGATTTGTGTTCCATCCTTTCGTCGCTGATGGACCGTCGCTCATTGATGTCACGGTGCTTTCCCCTCGCCAATACTCCGCTCCTCTCACGGCCCGTAGCAGTCAGCAGTACAACGTCGGCTTAGTACCTGAAGTTACGCTGCAAATGAACATGATGTCTACATGCGACCCTTGTCACGGCCGGTACCTTACGGTTGCCACCATCTTCTGCAGTAAGGTCTCGATGAAGGAAGTCGAAGAGCAGACGGAGAGTGTCCAAATCTTGTTTCGTTGAGTGGATCCCGAACAACGTGGTTACGGCACAGCGGCGTGTCATTTCATCGTGCGGCCTCAACTGGCTTACGTTCCTTGGAAACTCAAATACCACCCAAAGAATTGTTACGCTGTGAGAAAGTTTAGGAAGTAAGACCGCCACTAGATTGAATAAAGCTCATTTTTATCGAGGTGCTCTTTGATCCATGCTCGTGATCTGATTACAACATTCAGCCCACGACCTCAAAAATCGCCCGCAACGACCCTCTATCCGATGCGTGGGGGCGGCATCATGTCATTCGTCCTGCTTTCCTGAGTCCTCCCTTCTACGGTGATGGTAGGCAAAGTGGCGACTGCACTCTGATGGCCATGAGAAAGATGGAGGAAGCAACGAAAGCGTCGGGGCATATTCTGCAAGTTTTAGTCGAATTGTCTGCAAGACCTATAATCAACCTGTATTATAACCCAATTCTAAGTGAGTTACAAGCCAGTTGTATTCTCGGCTATGTATTATAATGGAGATTATAATTTCATTGTAATTCTTATTATGGTAAAAATCAGGGCGAATAATAAAATAGTGTCATTACTTTTTTCCCAGCACGAATAAGGGGTAGGAAATATCTGCCCGACTCCCGCAGCAATATAGAGTGTGGCGGAATACCGGTTCGCGTGTCGCCTAGGAGTGGCAGACGACAA
>QFEY01007208.1:0-11217 GCA_003316435.1 Russula virescens | reverse complement strand
GCCGCGTATCGAGACCCTGAGAGGTGAGAGCCTTCAGTGCGGCAATGTGTTCCACGTAGGTTTCCTTATAGTATTCGTAAGTGAACGGGAGCTCAATCCAGGTGCCTCCGGTCCATTCATCGAGGCAGCACTCAATCTTCCCGATTGTGAGAAGGAGTTTTAGCTTTGTGAGGGATGGATTGCATTAAGGCATCTTACCACGGTAAGCGCCAATGCAATAGCTTCGTAGGGTAATGGGAAGAGTTCGTTGGTGAACATAACGCCATCGCTACGACGGCCGTCATCAAACCAGACCACGTTGATGGCTTGTTGTATAATCGAATGATGATACGGCAGGCCGTTTTCTTGCTCTCCGTTGATGAAAGCTGTGTCTTTCTTTAGGTCCCGCGCGCGGTCCATATTTCGATACTGGCTCCCTGGAGTCTCCTCCGTCTCAAATTCGTATGACCTTTGGACAAGCGGCGTAATCTTCGCTTTTACATCTGCACGAAAGCGTGGGCCAACGGCCGCAAGCTGCATGGTTGCATCAGGGAAGCTCAAGCCCGAGAGCACCTAGCTGGACAAAAGCACACCCTTTCTGCGAGGTCACCTGGCGGGTTGAGTCGAGCCCCCGTCTTGTTGCACGCCACGGGCCACACAGATTTTGCCCAGCCGGACTCCTGCTCGGGAGTAGGGAACAGTTCCTTGCAGCTAAGGAAACATCGATAAGTGGCCTCCGCCGCGACGGTAGTGCGTGCTAATTGCTCCGGATCGCCCGAAGTCTGATGCAAGGATGCGGAGAACTCGATGTCCCTGACTCTGTCGGAGACCGTCTGTCGAAAACCCAGAGTTAGTCACCTCTGGTGGTGATCGTGACAAAGTACGAAAGACCCTGGCGTGGTGGTATGTCTCCTCTGCGTATTTACGATAAGCATGCGCTTGGAACATCTTAGAGAAGCCCGTCTTGGAGTCTAGCCCAACTCTCATCTCGGTCGCCCTAATAAACGATGATAAGCACTCTGAGCATAATCCATTGAGGCGAACTTGCGAAGTAACCCACATCGTGATCCGATTTTGGAGCGTGTCCATATCGTCATTGGGAATTACTTTCCTCCATTCATCTCGAAGGTTACGAGCAAGATGTAGACTTTCGTCTCCTTTCTTCGCTTGTCCAGAGGGGAGGTAGCTAGTCATATATATCGTTAGTAGAATGCCTTTGTGAATATCTGGGGTGATGGGTTTGCATTGGAGGAGCACTGCTAAATGTATTATAACCAAGGGTCACGGGCATCAACTGGCAGGCGTTCACATTGGATGTGGTCTGCATGGGGTAGGCACGCGTCAACCACATAATCGAAGATCTGAATAGAACGCGGAGTGGGATGGCTTACTTGCCAATTAACCCCGGGTTCAGGAACGATAGGAGGTTCGTCGCTTCAAGGAAAATTCGATGATCAGACCCTTGCCTTTACCAGAGGAGCCCATCTCGGGGCGTATTCCTAATCTTTGATCATAATCATCTTATCATCACTGCGGGCTTCTCTTTAAGCGTCGCTCCGGCCGCGGCCGCAGTCCCTCCTATCCGACCCATCCTCCACATCCCTTATTTCTGCTTCGATGCCTGGCTTTCCAGCGGGAATTAGAGAAACACCTCTCAGGGAAATCGGTGGTCTCTTCCCTAGCGAGATGTGGTGGCGGGATCGTTATCCTGACATCGAGGCGAGCGGATACAGGCTTCGGCCTCGTTATCACCCCGACTGGAAACCGTCTTGGAAAATGTCCGGTCAAGATTTTTTCACAACCGAGGATGGCCAGGCTACCATCGTGCGTATGTTCTCCTTGGTACTACCAGCGTCACCAGGCCTGACAACTTACTTAAGTCTCGAACTGTCATGGATGCCGTACGAATAGAAGACGGCAGACAAGTCATGCTCAAGAAAATCCTACCTGAAGAGGGTCCTCATGAACTATCAATCACAGAACTGTTCTCCTCACCGGGGCTCAAAGGCGATTCGAGGAATCACTGTGTTCCGTTACTCGAGCTCATCGATTTATCCCACACCAAACCTGATGGAAGGAAGTTGATGGTGATGCCCTTCCTGCGTCCTTTCAAGAATCCTCGTTTTCAAACATACGGAGAATTCGTGGCATTCTTTATACAGATCACCGAGGTACGATCAACTTTCATCTGACATGATTGTCTCCGGAGACAGTTCCTGACAGATTCCGTCAGGGCCTCAGATTCATGCATGAGAAGAAAGTGGCGCACCGGTGTGTACATAGTACCTCTACTGAAAAAAGGAGCACACTCAGATCGTTTTTGCAGGGATTGCACATTGAATAATATCATGTTTGATCCGTCTGGGATGTACCCTCAAGGTCATCATCCGGTACAACTCGACCGGAGTTTAAACTTTAAAAGAAGAGCCAAACGATACAGTCGGACGGAGCGCCCACCGCGCTATTATTTGATCGATTTTGGCTTGTCTCGTCGCTACCCCTCACGAGATGTGTTGGACAAACCACTACGCGGTGGTGACAAGTCGGCACCCGAACATGGGCGCGGAGGGCGATGCAATCCGTTTCGCACGGATATATATTACCTTGGCAATCTCATCCGCGAATATTTCATGAGGGTATGACTGACCCCGACTTCACCCATCATCGAGGCTGACGAGAAATTGTAGAAGTACAAGGGCTTCGAGTTCATGAAAGAACTAGTTGAAGCAATGACGGACGATAATCCGGCAATGCGTCCGACAATCGAGGAAGTCGTCGAGAAGTTCGAACATATTCGCACATCATTGAGTACAATCAAGTTACGATCCCCCATTACGCCGAAGAAAGACCCTATTCTATTCACCGTTTTTCGACATGCCTTGCAACTGACCCGTACAGTTTCATATATTTTTCATCGGAGGGCTGCTATCCCTATTCCTTCGTAACTTAGTGTTATTTATCATGACATACCATTTGTTGGTCTTTGCCTGAGTTTCACGATCATCATTACAAAATTATCACAACACATCCCTGTACTATACTCGATGGTTTGACTAGAGCAGAGACACACTCCTAAGAAGTATCCGAATGTACTGAGGTATCGGGGGTAATGCCATAAGGCTGCGGGTGTTGGTGATTCGCAACGCCAGACTCGCCCCATCGACAATATGAACCCGGCATGAGCTTAGGATATCAGACATCGGAGGGGTGCCTTAAAGAAGCTGAACTGTTTTACCTAGAGTCCTGGATGGTGGAGTAGTTATGGGTGGAGAGGAGGGTGGTAAAGAGAGGGAAGACACTGCGAGCGTGACGTCGATCGATGAACTAGGTTCCGACGCCCAGCCCACTGAAACTGGGGAGATCTTATGTGAAGGACGTATTAAAGCCGATCGATTATCGATCTGTGGAGGGAGAGAGGAGGATGGTGCCAGTAGGAGTGGATCGACGGCGCATGTGTCTGGCGCAAGGAAAGCCGCATTAGGAGCGGAAGAAGGGACTGCCAGGTGGTGGAATGCGAGGCTCGAATTAGTGACCGCTTCCGAAAGCCAAGGCTCACGTTCTGTTAGGATGGTTACTCACTTTCATCTGGTACGTTCAAACTAGAGACACTTTCTTCCGTAATCCGCTGTGGGGAAACGGGAAACATGAGAATCGTTTTAATGAGTAGGGCTATACGGCAAACCTTGACGGTACTCAGGGTCTCCTGAACTTTGTCGAGGTAGAGTCGAGACTGTCGCAATCGACGGATTGCGTTCTTTTTATCTATACCTTCGCGGTGATCATTTGCACTTCAAACCTAGGAGGTCAAATTATCTAAATCAACCAAACGGTAACAAGCGATCAACTCACATCGTCAACAACCCTCGTGCCATCATGTAGTTGTCTTCATCCGTGAAACCCTTGCGCTGTTCCAGCAACTCCGTAGCTGCCTTCAAAAGCTCGTCCCCCTGTTTCACTTGTTCAGATGGTAGCAGATCTTGCGGGCCGCGCATGGTTTGGGTCTTCTGAACTTGTTGGAGTCTTGTCTTCCGCTGGAACTGTGATTAAAGAATACATTGGCCTTATATATTAGAGCCACGACAGAACATTTCCTGGCAATTAGATGAACAAGCGCTTCTCCCTAGACGTGATCCGGAGATGAAATCTACGTGCAATGAGGCGAACCTACGGTGAAAGGCCCCCGAAAAATCACATAATCGTGTGTCTTTCGAGCCCCGAATACGCTCATGCGAGTGGAAGTATCGAATTTGGTAAAATTCGATGGCCTCATGTTCAACACGTTCCTTGCATTTATGGTGGAACGCTAAGATACGGAGCGCTGATACTCGTGATGCCGAGAGCAAATACCCAAGAGAAGAAATTGGTCAGGTGTAAGCTAGGCAGGTTGGGTAACACGGCCAGCGAGTCACTGAAACCCAGGCCTCAAATACAACCGTCTGTTATGGTCAAAGAATAAATTGAGAATGATGCGTCAGTGAATGGGTGTCAGCTAGGCGTACCGGAATTGGAACTGTAAATCACTCCATATCGTAAATTATGTGAGTTGCGCCCACTTCGCAATCGTCATTCCGCGTATTTGCTAGCCATCACGTAGATGACCCAACCTTGCGACCACTTCATACAGAAAAATTAGGCCCCCATCCATCAAGTATGAGTGGTGATTATACGTACCCCACCTCCGAGTCCCTCCGCCGTGATGACGTGTGAATTTGTACCTGCAGTTCGACATTGCAACATCCTTGTATCCGCAACGGACACGGGTCAGTGGTAGGGATTTGGTTGAATTGTCTAACTTCAAAATATACCAGTGATAGTAAACGATAATAAGATGTGTATGCTGCAAAAACGTGGACCGAAACCGAGGAACGGGCCACACCGGACAACGGCGATACGGCCCGGTGGGCCGGGTCGCTGAAAAGTCCGAGAAATTAATACATAGATCAACGTAAACTAACCACCTCCTAAGTCGGACTTCTAGCAATGTACGAACGGGTGAAGTTATAGCGAGCGATTTCGGCCGGTTAACTTTACGTCCACGGACATTCAAGGCCCAGCAGGTCAATTCCCGAGAATATATGCCTCAAGCAGGCATCACGCATCAACACTTTGGCTGGCACTGTTCTTGTCACATGCATATACAGCAAATTTCAAGCTCGCTGGCATTGCTTCCCTCCCTCCCACCTACAACTCCTGGTGGTATGTCTCTGACAGTAACCAGTTCGCTGTCTCTCCCAAGAACAGTCGACGTGTCCGAGGCTCCAACTCGCACGAGGCGAACAGGCACTCTGGTAAAGAGCGAAGAATGGTGGCGAGACCACTATTATGACATTGAAGTGCATGGGTACAAACTCCGCCCTCGATATCACCCTCTTTGGGAACCCTCTTGGGTCAGAACAAAGAAGGATTTCTACTCGGTAGAAGATGGCCAACCTATGATCGTAAGCTGGTTATATTCTATTTATTTTGCTTACTAAGAAACGACGAAAGACGAGAGCAGTGATGGACGCTGTGCGCGTACAGGATGACCTTCCGGTCATTCTCAAAAGGGTTTTTCCTGAGGAGGGCCCATACGAGCTCTCTATCACCCACCGCTTCTCGTCCCCGGAGCTTGCCGGGGACCCCCATAACCACTGCGTACCTCTCTTGGGCGTCATTGAATTGGGTGATACCGGGTCTCTAATGGTGCTCCCACTTTTGCGCCCTTTCGACCGTCCTCGGTTTCAAACATTTGGCGAATTTACGGCCTTTTTTACACAATTATGCGAGGTGATCGATATTCACTACTGCGCATCTTGCTGATCATGTTAAGTGTCCGATTTCAGGGTCTTAGATTCATGCATGAGAGGAACGTAGCCCACCGGTATGAGCCATACATTTGCTTGAGTCGGCTAAAATCTGACAGTCCATTGAGTGACTGCACAGCGAATAACATAATGCTCGATCCCTCTCATATGTACCCCAGCGGATTCCACCCTGTCAAGATAAATAGGAAGAGGAACTTCAAGGGCAAAGCGACCGCTTACGCCCGGACCCAGCGTCCTCCACGCTACATCCTTATTGACTTTGGTTTATCTCGCCAGTACCCATCGCGAGAGGTTGTGGATGAACCCCTACGTGGCGGCGATAAGACAGCTCCTGAACATCAGTCGCACCGGCCGTCCAACCCATTCCACACCGACATATATTATATTGGAAACTTAGTCCGCGGCCATTTCACGACAGTATGTGAACCCTTCTGCAGACCAACTAAATAACCTCATTTATCCTAGATATATAGGGGATTCCATTTCATGGAAGATCTAGTCAATGCCATGACAAGTCAACGTCCAGAGGACCGTCCTCGTATTGAGGACGTTGTGGAAAGATTCAATGTAATTCGAGGGTCCCTGAGTAAATCCAAGTTGCGTTCTGCATTAAAGCCGAAAAAGGCCCCCATCGTAATATGTGCGTCCCTGGAGATATGGCAGTATCTTCGTACGATCCAGTACATCCTTTCGCGGAAGGCTGCCATTCCAGATCCGTGGCCGTGATGCGGTCAGTCAGTTTCTCATCTTGTATGTGTTGTGTCTAACGTACTCAACATTGCTAGTGCAGGGTCACCTTTGTGAACGTGTCTATCTTGATCAGTAGGGCCATAACGCTGTGAGGGCAGATTTCCTTTCCTCCTATCTCTTTACCTTCACCAGGACTGTTGTCATGTGTACTTAAATGAGGACCTTTGGGCTGGTATCCAGACGTAGACTCACGTACATACAGTTCACCAACCGTATCGAAAGTGCTACATGGGGTTCTGCACCCTCAAAAGCATCCAGATGCGGATGCTCCTATTCCCAGGAGGCGAATCATATGGTGCAATCACGTTTGTACCCTTTTGTGGGTTGTAAGCTCCCGTGCCTCATGTCCGGTTCCCCTCTCACGATCGGAAATAATGGGGTGCACGTCCTCGACCGGCCTGTGCACAACCGAAGTGTCAATGGGAATGTGCTCCGTTCCGACAGCACTCTTGGACCAGGGGTAAATAATATAAACTAAAAGAAGTCGGTAACTATGGCTCAGGAGAGCCTAGATACCGTCGGCTCCCATGCACCCATGGGAACGCGACGGCAAAGATGGAGCCACGTCACAAATTACGATGGGTCCTCTACTTCGAGTTCACAGTATGTGACTGCTCAGTAGTGGATCACGCGGCTTGTGCCTTTTCATAAGCGGCATCTACTCTATCTCGTGGCCAAGCCTGAGAAGGTTCAGGGCTCGTGGATCGTCGTGGGACCCCCGCGTGATCCCTGTTGCCATGGGAAAAAATGGTTAGACGGCCCGGGGTCCTTCACATAGAAGAGCTAACCCTTACCGTCCTTTGTTGAAGATTTCGGATCGGAGCTGCCCCAGCGGGTCACCGTTGCGCAGATCGAGGCCTTGATCGCTGAGGCTCTTCAACGCACCGAGGTGGTGGGTGTAAACCTCCTGGTAATTCTCATAGGTAAACGGAATTCTGGTCCAAGAACCACCACTCCACTCGTCGATGCAGCACTCTATCTGTTAGTATTTGAACATCGTGCCATCGGTATTGCTTGTCACCGGCATCGGCAAATGTCTTACCACTGCAAGCACCAGCGCTATAGCTTCATATGGCATGGGATTGAATACGTTAGAGAATACGACGCCATCGCTAGAACGATCGTTGAACCAGACAATGTTGATGCCTTGCTGGATGATGCGGTGGCGGTACGGCAATGCATGTCCTTCGTCACCGCTACTGAAAGCTGCGTCCGTCTTCAACGCCTGCACCAGCTCAATGTTGTGACTAAGACTTTCGGCGGCCTTGCTCGTTTGAAACCCATAATACCTTTCGACGAGCGGCATGATCTTCTCCTTGACGGTAGCGTGGAACCGAGGGCCGATGCTTGCAAGCTGCATGTGCGTTCTCACACTAGCGAGACATACAAGACGAATAAGGCTCACCTTCTCCATGAGATCAGGAGGTGGAACAATGTTTGTCCCAGTCTTGGAACACGCCATTGTCCATACAGACCGGGCCCAGCTCGACTCCAGATCAGGGGTCGGAAATGCGTCCCTGTAGCCGAAAAACGACCGATAGGTGGCCTCCGCGGCGCTGATAACACGCATTTGTTGCTCATCGTACGTATCGTTAATAGACGCGGTGTCCCTGGCTCGGTCAGAAGTCATCTATACAGGTAGATTAGTCTCCGCTCTTTTCCGCCATTGAAGATGAAAAGGAAAGACCTTGGCAATCTGAAATGTTTCCTTGGCATATTTGCGGTATGCTCGGGCATGAGTCATCTTCGACCATCCACCTTTCAGGTCCAATCCGGCTCTCATCTCCGTTGCCCTGGAACACGCAGACCATGAGTAACAAAACAAATGCAGAATGAGAAAACAAGCCTCACATTGTGAGCCTGTTTTGAAGACTGGTTAAATCACCACGGGGGATGATATCCTTCCATCGATCGCGAAGGGTTCGAGCCTCATCAAGATACTCGTCGCCCTTCCTTTCCTGCGCAGATGGGAGATACGCAGTCATCATAAGGTAGGTTCCGCAGCTGACTTGCAGGTAGGATAGGCCGTATCGACAATGCTTTGGTGGGTTTAAGAACAGGAAGAGAGGCTGAGATTAGAGGTGGGGATGGAGACAAGAGCCGCGAGATGATGAGAAGCGTGACAAGACGAGTGGCCACTCAAGATATATTATAGACTACTGGTACTGAACACTGCGTGCTACTGTAGAGGGCCCATGCCTTAAGGGGATCAGACTCCTAAAATGACACCCGAGACAACGCACTAAAACGCCCCTTATTACGTGCCTCCTCCGAACGGTGTGACTTCCACCAGGAGATGGTGGCGAAGACCGAGGCCCGACTGCCGCGCAAGGGTCCATACACGACGGGTTGCGACGTGCGTTGTGAAAGAATGGGGGTTAACCTTTCTACTCGGCTGTGAGTGCAGTCTAGTCCCTCCGGCGCCAGGGCAACGGCGAACTCATCACCATAGCAGGCGAGGTTACTGATCTGGAAGAGCCTAGCCATTGCAGACGAGATTCCAGAAACTAAAAAGATAATGCTAGGCTCAGGCAGGTCAGTAGGTTCCTTGGATGGAGGGCAATACTCCTAGGTTTTGGTCCAAACTGAAGGTAAATGTGAAAAACGGCACTTAGGTTATGAGCGTTTACGGCAACGGCATACATCCGCTACGCCCAAACTATAGCGTCCTGCACTATAACTCGGTATTCTCCGACGGATGCGATCCGATAACATCAGTTTCTAGACCCACATAAACATCTACTATTGTTCCCAGTGCCCTCCCTATATCCGGATGTCATGATGAGGAAACAGTGCACAACGTCATCGACTTGTTTGAGAAACTCTCAACTGTAGTGCTGGGGCCCTTCAAAAGGTGCTTGATATACATCTTCAAGTTACCACATGCGCTTTCCGTCCTCAGCGGTCGAGGGCTCAGCGTTCATCTACCTCGTGTCCCAGGTGCGGCAACCCTACCATAAACTCCCATCACTGCGTCCACATTGCATGCCATCTCAAGCTGAATGCCTGGCCCAAGTGCTAATGGGGGAGGACAAACGAGAAGAGAAATCGGCTCGCTCTTCGACAGCGAGCTATGGTGGCGGGACCAATATCGAGAGATCGAGACCCATGGGTACATACTCCGTCCCAGGTATCATCCCAGTTGGGAGCCCTCTTGGAAAAGGTCTGGCAGACCCTTTTTCACGACGGAGGACGGTCAACCTACCCTTGTGAGTGTTCTCCTGTGCGATGCTCCCCCATGGTTACACTCACCCTAGTTGCCCACCGCGATGGACGCCACGCGCGAGCGGGATGGGAAACAAGTCATGCTCAAGAGAGTCCCTGTGGGAATTGAATTGGAGATTACCGAACTACTCTCTTCCCCGGGCCTGAGGCTCGAGCCCCATAATCACTGCGTCCCTTTGTTAGACGTTATCGGCATACCCAATGCCCTTGACCAGAAACTGATGGTGATGCCCTTCTTGCGCCCATTTAATAAACCCCGTTTCCAGACGTTTGGCGAGTTCGTGGCCTTCTTCACACAAATATGTAACGTGAGAACAACACAATTGCCTGTTCGTGGGCGTAGGTAGAACCTGACCATCCTTGCATACAGGGTCTTCAGTTCATGCACGAACGAAATATCGCACACCGGTACGTTCTCCGTATTTGTTGGAGAACGATTATCGATAAGCCACTCTCAGGGATTGCACAGCAAATAATATCATGCTCGACCCGTCTGGGATGTATCCCAATGGGTTTCACCCTATCCATATCAAGCGGAACAAGAACTTCAAAGGACGGGCAAAGAGATTCACCCGGACACAACGACCTCCGCGTTACTATTTAATCGACTTTGGCTTGTCCAGACGATACAGATCCAGAGACGCACTGGATGAACCACTACGTGGCGGTGATAAGACTGCACCTGAACACCAACTCGGGAGATGGTGCAATCCCTTTCGCACGGACATATATTATTTGGGGAACCTCGTTCGTGAAGGTTTTTTGAAGGTAATATTCTTCAAATATCCGCTAGTTACACGCTGATCTTGTGCTTTTAGGTGTACAACGGTTTCGGGTTCATGAAGGAACTAATTGATGCGATGACTGATGACGACCCAGAAAAGCGTCCTACGATTGAGGATGTCATTTCGAGATTTACTCACATTCGAAACTCACTGAATAGGATTAAGCTGCGCACATTTATTACAGCGAAAAGGGACCCTAGTTTATTCACTGCTTGTCGGCATACCCGCCAGGTTATTCGTACAGCCAAGTATGCTCTCTCACGGAAAGCTGCCATACCGTTTGCCTAGTTATGCGTTGTCGTGTATTTCCTATTTACGATGCTATGACCCTATTGACTGCATGATCATTGACCAGGACATGTGTTCCCCACGTGTAGACTTGTCGTTCCATTTCCGCCTGTCCATGTGGAAAGGTGACTCGGAGACGTATAGTTACTAAGTGCGAATCCAATTGGAGAACCTCATTGGTAAAGCTGAGGTAGGACGAGATGTGAATAGAATTGCCTTGGCAGAAAGGGAAAAAAAGAAAAATTCGGAAACTCATGCATCATGCGGCGTCCAGTTGTGTGGCTGTACATTCGTTTGACGTTATTGCATGCTTGGACCTAAATTAGCACCCACGCGGCTGGCGAACCGAGTGTGGACGTTTCCGTCCGGATTCCGGAAAGCCTGCA
>QFEY01007201.1:0-20013 GCA_003316435.1 Russula virescens | reverse complement strand
ACTAGTGGATGTTGCAAGGGGCTCGCTTCGCGAAGAAGGAAGATCTGTGATGGTCCCAGCCTGCAAGCCGCTTCAAGTTGAATGTATTGGATGGTTTCATTCGTCGTAGTCAAGACAGCGCTGGCGAACGAAACGCTGTGATCGGTACCGCTGAGAGAGGGTGATGACACAGCAAGAGCATAGCATACATTAAACGTGGGACACGTTGTACGGCAGGCTACTGTGCACTCAGCACGAGTAGCTCAGAGTTGTCAGTGGTAAAGCCTTGGCCCGAGACGACGTCATGGTGATACTGGAAGTTAAATAAGGTGGCGTGGCCTCAAACTGTCACTGAGTAAGGGTCCCGCGGAGAAGGGAGATAAGTACAAGAACGTAATGCGTAGGCTTCTGAGACGGATCCAGTAGGGGTTCGATGATAGGGATTGTCATAACGAGCAAGATGTGTCGTTCAGGCACCTTGCAGTGCGGTAATCGGTCACCCGGTTGAAGCATGACCCAAGTTATCTGTGTTCAAATCAAAATTAAACCGTGATCATGCTTCAGTCTCGGAGAGTTGAAGGTCGCATAGTGCACTGCCTCTGCTATTCTCGTTTCTCAGGCCAAGCTCAGCTGCAGGTGGTAGTCGCTGGACGACATGGACGTTGTTGAAGATGAAGCAGAATGGACACTCACTGCGCAATGACATCGTCACATTCTGTTCACAGATTTTATCATTCAACCTCAGCGGGACTTCCTCGTCCTGAAGAACCCAGCCTTTCACAGCGGCGAGATTACTGAGTGATTAAGTTTGGAAAGGGGTAGGTGTACCTTATCGACATCTTCACCCAAACATCCATGAGCAGCCATGAATATCATAAAATCTATATTTTTTCTCATGCTTTCTCTTCGCATCTCCGTATCTAGTCTAGTTGAACCGACATTGATAGGAATGAAGATTGGATATTCGGCAGTTCCGACATACGGACCGCTATATGACAAATCCTACTGTAGCTGATCAACATTCCTTCTACGACGTTACAGCGATGGATTTGCAACCACCCGATCTATCGTCCCATTCCCATATGGCGCACCTTGTTCCATGTACACAAGCAACTATGGCCGAGGAAGTGATGAAAGGGGTAGTCTCTTCCCTCTCTTGACCAGTGGCGAGAAACGAGGAAGCCCCCAAAACGCGGCGAGGCCGATCGTGCCGGGGTGTAATTGCGCCCTCTTCAGGTCCTTAGTCATTCGTCGCTTTTGACGCGCTGATGACGACTTGCAGAGTTCGAATTCAGAAAGGCGCCGTGTGGTCGAATAAGTTCAAGTGTAAGGCGCCGAGCGGTGATCATGTCAGCTCGAACCAGTGAAGCAAATAAAGCCATCCAAGGATTAGCTTATGCAAGCACATGCCAATAGAACGGCGATTTGCTGTTCGCTGCGGCGACTGTGCGCATCGCATACATGTCGTGAAGGAGCTAAGCGAAGAGCACAGACTGGCGTGGCGTGTTTTTGCATGTGGGTAACAATCGAGTAACTCAAGACAGAATCACGCGGCACGCGGCACTTTTACCACGCACGCTCTGGGTACTGTTGGAGCTGAATTGATGAGCGCGGTCACTATTACCTATTACCTGCTGGGCGGTGATGGCAAGGTGCGTGAGATTCGGGAAGGCTTGATCAGGTCTCTTCAGGCTTCGAGAGCTGGGTGCAAAGATGCAGCCATGGCACGCGGGCGCATCACAGTGGCTCATGTGGATTTATAACCCCCACCTTTTGGAGTATCCCATCGTTTGTCACCCTTCTTCTAATCCTCAGCCCCATGCCTTCTCCACCTCCAAAGAGGGAACGCGATCCGTCACCAGCGCCAGCACTCGCCAGAAAGCGGGGGCGTGGTTCAACTCGACTTTCATGTGCTGAATGTAGAAGGTCTCTTTGATTACTCCTCTAGCCTCTATCCCACGTCCTCATCATCTTGTATAGGTTGAAGCTTCGCTGCGATCGAGCAATCCCCTGTGGCTCTTGCGTCAAGCGGGGCTGCGGGGCCATTTGTCCAGACGGTAACGAAAAATATATTCACAATCTATTATTTGAGACAACCTAGGCTCATGATCGTCTCTAGGTTCACTTACCACTGGACAGGGTAATCGGTACGGTGTTGACAAGGTATCATGGCTGTTATTATCCTAATCCTACGTGTAGGTTTGTACTTGCCTCCACGCAAGAGCTGCACGAGAAGATCACGGAGCTGTGTTCTCGCGCCCGTGACCTCGAGGATGCGCTCAGGACTGCACATTCCCATACCTCGAGCGACCCTCACCCCCTTCTGTCGGAGGAGCTTTTGAAGGTCAAGGCACCATTAGAACGCGACGCACCTCTGAGAAATCCTACCACGGTAAATCACCAAGAAGAAGAGAACAACCCAGACGTGATAGATAATTTCGGTACACTAGCAATCGATGGAGCAGGCAACTCAAATTACTACAGCCAGTTCGCCAATTCATGGGTGAGCGGGCAGTTAGTCACACTACATATCAATATACTAACGTCCTTGATTTTCGAACCGATAGTACTTCCTGCAGGTTCGACAGCTCCCTGTGGCTTCGTCATTAGGTGGCTCACATACTCTACCTTTCAGAATGAGATGGAAGATGAGCCAAAGCACGAGTGTACTCACGACCTTCGTAACATCCTGCCCGCAGATATACTTCAGTTCAGCGGCTCGCTCCCTCTCATGTCAATCAACCGCCCATCTGAGGACACGATAAAGGAACGCCTGCGAAATTTACACTGGTATTTGCCCTCGGCTAAAAAGGCTGCCGAACTTCGTGATCTGTACTACATGTACGCTGCATGGATGTGAGTATACATACGTTCCATCCCTGCATCAGTTCTCACTCCATCATCGCCATTAGGTACAACCCCATATCTATCTCTGAATTCAACACCACCATCTATTCAATGCTTTTCAAATCTCAGGCGGCACAGGCAATGAGCGATGAGCCAAATGTAGTGGTTTCACACCGGCTATCAGTTATGTTCATGGTCCTTGCCATCGGAAGCCTTATGGATACACGCCTCCCTGCGTATAATGTTGAAGCGGAGAAATATCATCAACTCGCCCGCGCAACCCTTTTCCAGAACAACCTCTTTGATGAGCCAAACCTTGGGGTAGTCCAGGCATTGTACCTTATGTCGTTCTATCTTTTCTTCTCAGATAGGCATGGCACATCTGGGGGATCTCGTTGGGCGATCATGGGAATGGCGGCAAGGATTGCTCAAAGTGTAAGTTTGTTCGTTGCTGACGAATGCACTCGGCTCAAACTGCTTCCCCTCGCCCTTAGATCGGTCTTCGTGAGTTCTATCTACCATGATTACAATATCCGTGCCTATCGACGATTTCTAAGAGTGCTATCCCCTCAGATCGTGACTCAGGTCGATGGAAGTTGGATCCCTCTGAGACTCAACGAAGGCGGGAGGTATTCTGGGAACTTTTTGTACATGATTCGTGGCAGGTAAGTCGATTGTTAAGTGTTTAGGATCTTATCTGACTTGAATTTTGAACAGTCTCTCACGTTCGGGCGCCCACCAGCGTTCACTACGGCCCATGTGGACTGCAAGATGCCATTCCAGGGCGAACCTTCTATTGATGACGCATGTTGGTCTTCCACATTCTCATGCCCGTCAGGGGCTGACGTTTTATCAGTCAATGCTTGGAAACACCGATTCTCTTCTGAGTGCATGGCGGCCGTCCACGACCAAGTGTTCGGGGCGAGGACGCCCACTTACGCTACCATTCTACAGCTCGACAGGAAGCTTCGTGCTTATCAGGTGCCCTCGGCTCTACAGATTGCCGGCTTTGGGGGCACATCTTCGGATTCGGATACCGGATCCTACGCAGAGTCAACCCCGCTCACGTTACAGCGCCACATTGTGTTGGCTATCAGGGAAATGAGTCAGCATCCCTTTCCCGCTGCCCTTGGATTGATTAATTGACCACTTGATAGATTTGCTGTACATGCATCGTGGCTTCTTTGCCCATGCATTAAACAATTATCCTAGGGACCCACTTGGCAGCCCATATGGGACGTCTGTTATCGCCGCATACAGAAGCGCCGTCTCATTAATCGGGCTGATGCGAAACTTGCATTCTCAGCTACAAGAGCCGATGGAAAGGATGTGGTTCCTGTGGACTCACATGTTCTCTTGTTCGGTATGTTTACTTTCAAGGAATTTCGAAGATCAGTTATTAATATAATTTATTAGATCATCCTTGGATCTATTGTGACACGCTGCCCTTCGCTGAGTCTGGCACCATCCGCTCTTGTGCAGCTTGATGCTGCCTGCGCACTTTTCGCCAAGGCTGCCCAAGGATTCAAAGCTGAGAAGGTTTTGGTAAAGGCCGTTCCCCCTTTCTCTGGCGAAATGATTCCGACTAATGTCGGCGTGACACGCAGGAAATTATGCTCAAACTACAGGAGAAGGCGCAATCGAGTTTGCAGGCATTCAAAGAAGGAAGGGTGTCGCCGCTCGCTCAGACTACTACTTTCTCGGACACAGATGGACCCCCTGAAGACGACGAACTGGCTACGCTTGGCGGGAGGACTCGGCTCGTTGGAAAAGGATCAGCAGCCAATACTCGTTCTCCGTCGCCCACCGTCGCCCAGTTGTCACCACCCACGTCTAACCGCGCCCTCATGCCATTCCCATTCGAACAGTGCATGGACGAGCAAGCGCGCCCAACTGCATTGGACTTCCCGAGCGCATTTGTGCCACCACCGCCACTACTATCGCAACCTCCCGCTGCGGCGAACTATACCAACAACGTGCATCTCCCCTCTTCGTCATTGCCAGACGCACCAACATTCTTCGACATCGCTGCCGCATACCCGAGTCCATCCATCTCCTCTACATTATCGTCGGCCGTTCAGACGCCACGGTCGCTTGGGCCGGCGGACGATGCGGATACTGCCATGTTTCTAACGTACTTCCCGGGAATCGAGTACGGAGGGTCCACCGGCGTTGGGTCCCTACTTTCTCCCATGCATCTCGATTCTCAGATTCCTGAAGAGCCTGGTGCCCAGAACACAGTGACCATGCAGAACTCTTGGCAAGATTTGATCGCGCAATTCGGGTTGTATTAGCTGTATGATACTTGCGAATGTTATTTACGAATGGCTACTCCGGTAGACACGAGCACAGACGTTAACTTATCGACACTGATGACCCGAGATTCGCACTGTACTGTATTGTATTGAGGATACTTTAGATATGCATGGTAATTGATATGATAATGATGATACCATTAACTCTGGCACGTGTCACCGACGCGTGAGCGTCACGGCCAATGGTGCCGCCGAACTTCCTAATATGGAATGGCAATGCACGGGGATATCGTGCCACTGCTTAGCGCCCCCGTGTATCACGTTTCCCACTCACCTACCTATCCCCCTCCTCTCCTCAATTATATGTCTTTGTGCGGTTCATCATCGAATAAACCATCTTTTGGAAGGAGACCCGTACGTTACATCCGGTCCCTTTCTCTTCTTCCTGGGAAAGCGTCCCAGCGCTTCTAATCCTGTACTTATGGGCGACAGGTACAGCGCAAGGTAGTTGTATGTGGAGATGGCGCATGTGGTGCGCAAGTCTCCATCATATCTTCTGTGAATGCCGCTTCATTTGACGTACAATATAGGCAAGACCTCGCTCCTAAACGTATTCACGCGTGGTTACTTCACACAAGTCTAGCGCGTCTTCCTCGCTTTCCCGATTCTGATGGCGTCACTGATGGAGGGGAATGCCGTTATTAGTGAACCGACTGTCTTTGAGAACTATGTCCATGACCTCTACGTTGATGACGAAGCGGTAGAACTGAGTCTATGGGATACCGCAGGTACGTGGTCCTCGCAGTGTTGTCCGTGGCCAACCACGCTGATCCTATGTCGACCAACCTCCCAAAGGTCAAGAGGAATTTGACCGGCTACGCTCGCTCAGCTACGCGGAGACCCATGTCGTTATGATGTGTTTTTCGGTAGGCTCAGATTAAGGCCGTTCGTTACCCTGCCGTCCTCATGAATATTCACTTCATAGGTTGACAATCCTACATCATTAGAAAATATCGAGACAAAGGTGAATATTTGTCTCTCTTGAGTACAGATATCTTGTCCCTCAACGCCTTCAAGTGGCTAGACGAAATTTTGGAATACTGCCCAGGCGTCAAGGTAGGCCGTCCATTCCCCCGAACTTGCTTGACTGCCCTTTGATCAACGTATTTCCAGCTTGTGCTCGTCGGTGCGTATTATTCGTTTAAAGCTAGCGCTTTCGTAAACAAAGCGGTATATTAGCCCTCAAATGCGATCTTCGTGATGATGCTTCGACGAGAGAACGGCTTGCGCGGTATGGCATGCAGGCAGTTTCGTATGAAGAGGGTCTTGCAACAGCCCGTCGAATACGAGCCTCACGATACCTTGGTATGCAATTTCCCTTCCTCCATCTAAACCTCTCTTTGATCGTCGCATCTTGTGGTGGGTAGAGTGCAGCTCAAAACACAACCGTGGCGTGAAGGAGGTCTTCTATGAGGTTGCTCGGGTATCCCTCACCACACGCGCAAGGGGGCAAAATGGTGGGGGTGGGCCACGAAGCTGTGTTGTTATGTGATGCTTACACCTTCATCTATTCGTTACCCCTTTTTGCCACTAGGTCCTATTCGTTCTGCCGGCCCTTGGAATAATACTACTTACACACACATGCTCTCGCACTTTGCACCCCCCCATGTACTGATCTTTGTAGGTATCACGCGCGTTACCTTGAAACGTCTTCTGCATAATGAGGTAGATCCGGTGAGGTGTGAAGGGAAGTAAGCCTACATGAGGCAGCTCGGTTACGGAATGTTGCATGTGGAATCTCGACACTTGAACGTTTGAACGGTGACTCGGGAGCCTGGCGGCCGTGGCCCACGCGCCTTGCACCTTGCTTGACACTTGCAGGGCCATTACAATGCATGGAATAACCGGGTGAACCAACGCTATGGAGAATGAGAATTCCCACCACGAAATTTTGCTTCACCGGTAAGGCATATCGTAGCGCCCTTAGAATGCGGGCGCTGAGATTCCGGAAGCCTTCTCAGGCGAGGAGAAATATCGGGCGTCGGTGACAACGTGCCTTCACACACGTAAGCGGGGGTGGGGATCCACATGGACGAAGATGGATAGGGAAATACCTAAATTCTGATCGGTTATCGTTCGACCCGAGACAAAGTTAAGGCACTCGCAGCAACCAGTTCACAAGCGGGCGTGCCGGGTTAATGAGGGCGTCCTTAAAGCTGTGCTCGTTCCCATATGCGCAATGCGCAAATGATCCAGCGGCCTGCCCTGTGCGAGCGTTTTCTCATCATAAAGTGTCGACATTAGACCCTGCACATAGCACCCGCTCACTCATACAGTACTAGACCTAGCGTCAATTGATGATAGATAGATAAATCACCGCGCGTTTGTTTCAGCGCGCGAGCGCGGTCCTTGGCGATCTCGACTTGTTCACTACCAAAGGGCTTTGCTTTCCCGGTCGGGGATTACATAGCCGTACTACAACATCGGATCAAAAAAGGACCCAAAAAATAAAATAAAAAAGAAACAGTGCGCCAGGGCTACGTAGCCCCCGAACAAGCCATATGTAAGAAGTTGACGCCAAGCCTCCTCCAAACAGATGAGATCCGAAGCATTCAAAGTCAGGGCCGCCCTGCAGGTTTGGTTTGCGGGCGTGTGCGTGTGAGAGGTGGGGATAAGACGACTATGAAGATGATTAATAACATGACCGACCGATCGCATTGACTCCCACTCCCCCCGTCTCCGTGGCCGTGGCTCTCTTCCCCGGCCGCGGCGCCACCATGACAATCATGACAAGGCTCCACAAACCGAATAATGATCGAATGATCCAACAGCACACATATGGACACTCAGACTCGAGCAATCGATATTACATACTTATTTTATCCCCTCCTCGAAGCTTGCTACCCGGGCGTCCCTGATCAGTTTATACCTGCACCTGTAGCACAGTCAGTTTGAACAGAGAGAGATTGGGAGGGAAAAGATTGGAAATACCAGCGAGGGTTGCGCGCAGGCAGATGCGCCGTTTCTTCCGACTACTTGGCCACCGCTCGAGCGAGCATAGTAGCAGGGAGCACGTCGCCGCGTTCTTACGCAGCCCTCCGGTCTAAGGAAGGGCCGCTTGCAAGCACAGTCATCCCAGATAGGCTGAGTTACTAATAGTACTCCCCGTCATGGGTGTAATACGGCTGTCGACCAGCAAAGACAAGTACAGACTCCAACAAAGGGTCTTCCCACGGCGGCAAAAGACGACCGCGTGCTTCTCCGTTTTTTAATCTATCCCACCGCAACTGTTAGTGTATGTGTCCATATGGGTGCTATGATGGGCACTATTGTTGGTCACGCAGCCCAATCATGATCGCTACCTATCTTTGTCATGGCGCAGATTCCGAAAAGACGGCCATTCTCGTTAATGCGACTAGTCGAGCTTCGCCGCCAGCCAACTTGGGTAAAACGAAATCGACCCTTCGAACACAGCCCGAGACAATGCCAGCTATTAGGGTTCAATCAGGGAATCAGGCCGCCGTCGAGTACTGTAGGAATGGGCACGGAGGCGCTCGCGAGGCGTAGGTCGTAGAGGAATGGCTTGCTTTTCGCGTACATTGGACAAGAGATATGGACACTTCAGCGGTCATTTCCTTGGTGATTTTGAATCATCTAGCCACAACGATTGCATTTCAAATTTCTCGGAAGTTGCCGCGATCTCGGATTCTACTTTATATTTTATTTTCTGGTGAAAACTCAGGTTCGGTTCGGTTCAAAAGTGACCATAGAAAGCGTGAGAAAACGTGAAATCAAGGCATAGGAAACTAAGCATTACGACAGGACGTGTAAGTAACGAGGAAAACAGGAGGGTCAAAATGCGCCAAAACCAGTCATTTGCTTAAGAAAATGATTAATATCGAATATTAGATGTGACTGCATAAATTGACTCACCGGAGGGACTCCAAATGTCATCCCGGTTGCGCCGTTCACTGGAGGTGGAGGGGCTTGGCTAGTAAAACTGTCAACGACTTAGCAATGGGAGCAAACGAGAGTTGAGGAACCTGTACCCATTTCCTTGTGTCAGCAGAAGGCGGTTCCCAAAGCCTCCGGGATTGATTATGGGAGCATCGGCTTCCTGTTGCTCCTTCTGCTTCTCTTTCGTTGACCGTTCCCGTACTTCTTTTTCCAACGCTGCCAGCTTGTCGACCAAAGTTCGTTGATGCTGGATCCTGTATGGCATGTAGAAGTCATTCAAACCATGCTGCCACGATAACTCCTCGACAACGTCCGAGCGCAACAAGTCGAAACAAATGTATAGCAATGCCGCGAAGCACTCCTTGTTCCCGATGTCCACGAAGTAAGAAAGTAGCTCCTCGGCGATTTCGGTGGAATTAGAAACGGAGGCCGTGACCATCGCGTCTTTGTACAACTTGTCCTGTTTGCTAAGGGAGATCGACTCTTCCCAGCGACCATTTTTCTTATGCCGAGATATATCAATTACATCCCGAAGATTTACTCTCAAGAACGAACCTTATACAAATGCGCAGCGAGTCTACGGAACTCGAGTAGTTCATGCTTTTCTAATCGCTTTGCGAGACCGGTGTTGTCGAAGTTATCAAAGCTGTCGATAGAATCTCGCAGCGTTTTGTAATCCTCCTCTTCAATGAGTAGGTCATTGTATGCATCATTTACGGCCTCGATATTAAGCTGGAAAGAGAGTTAATATGTATCTTACGTTAAGGTGAATGGGACCCACGTGTTGCACAGCAATTAGATAAGAGCGAACGAGAGGTATATGGTCAACCTGGCGGAACATGCGCACGACGCGTGAGTGGTCGATGCGGGGGATGAGCACAGTAAGTAAGTCCGTCAGAAGGGGTGGTTGTTCTTGCAGGTAGAACGACAGGGCCTTGTAATAGCTGATGTAGAAAAGTCAGATTGTAACACGGAGGGGGATGCGATAACTTTGTGATACCCACATCTCAACATTCGCAACGCGAACAATGACCTCTTTGAATTGGTTGTGCTCCCAAGCATCAGCAGATCGTTCGATCATGGCAAGGGCGGCATTATCCTGCCATTTTTGTTAGGAATACCAATGCCAGGTGGGCACGGCTCGTACGCACAAATTCGTCATATTTCACGTAGAGGAAAACGAGCTCAGGCCACAGGTGTGCTTTCTCTGCAGCGCGGATAACCTTCGGGATGTTGATTCGCGAGACGAAGAGTTTCAAGTGCTCCATCACTAGAAACAGCATTTAGCTTACATTACACCCTGAAATGGGTATTCAGACTCACGCTTCTCGGGGCGGTACTTGCTATACAGAATGGATAGTTCAGTGAAGATACCCATCTACCCCATGAGTGAGCTACGAGATCAACTATGCAATACGAAATGGGCGTACATGAGCCCTCTCTAAGCTGAGGCCAGCCTCGAGAAGGGTGATGATTTCTTCGAAGTGACCGCGACGCTCGTAGCCTTGAATCAAAGTAGGAAGCTCCTCTGCATGAACGATGATATTGAGGCCGCAAATTTGGGCCTGTGCCACTTATATTTAGAGAGGACATCATCCTGGATGTGATGAAACTCACGAGACGGAACTCTGATTTCTCCAAGCATGCAGCGTGTACCTGCTTCCAAACCCTGACAGTTGTTAGTTTCGTATCTAGGCTCGAAGGGCATAAAAACTTACTGAGTGTTTCCAGCTTTTCGCGCACTTTCTACAGCGGCTTGGTTCTCGCCAAGGTAAATAAGGGTTGTTGCAAGACGAGCCCAGTTCGAAATGCTCGTAAAGAGAAGTTTCGCAGCCTGGTACAATTCATCTTCAAAGCACTTTTCTCCAACCTCAAGGATATCAGCGACGTTTGTGAAATTAAGGAAGTCTTCCATGTCGTGTAGGCGATCCGTTTTTGCGTATGCGTATGCAAGTTCAGTGTCGATCTTAGGCTCACGGAGACTCTTGCGCGCCATTTGAAGGAAACGAACGAGGTCATCATATTTGCCAGCGTGGTTAGCTATCTCTATGACCTCCGAGAAGTTGGAAGGATCATCAGCCTTGATATAGGAATCTATGGGCGATTAACGTGAGCTGAGTCAAGTGAAGGAGGAGATGCAAGCAGCACCGATTGAGTCACGGATCCGAAGACCGTCAAGCTGTGCCTTGGCCAACCTGCTCCAAACTTCTGGCTTGTTGACCTTATTCGCGTAGTCCAGGCCACGATCAATCGAGACGATATATTCCACAAGCACGTTGATGGCATTGACGTGTTGCTCATATTTCTTGTAGATAGTGAAGGCTTCTTCGTAGAGGCCATGTTCCGTGGCAATTCTGGCAATTTCCGCTTGGTCGTAATCCTGCAATTTGTTGATATAACCAACGACCTTCCCCTTATCGGCACGTATAGCCGTGAGCAACATCAAGTTCTGGAGATTCCGATTGTCGCTGAATGGTGAGGGCTCGAGAATAATCTTCTCGAGTAATTCAATGAGCTCAATAGGGAGATCGGCCGACAGGAAAGACTTGACGGTAACGGAAACATCATCTGGGTCGGTGCTCTCAGGAACAGCAGTCGCAACCACCTGAAAGAAGACGTTTAACATCGTAAAGCCATTCTGCAGGCTCGTACTGACCTGATCGATGAGCTGGCGGCGGTACATATTGTCTGGGACAAGAACCTGCGCCCACAACTCGGGAACACGACGCTTGACCAGGTAACGTGCTTGTTGCTTGAACATTGTGTTTTCGTTCGTGATGGCGATTAACTCTTCATCGCAAAAGCCCTTGGCATACGCAATGTACGCAAGGTAGGGGTCGCGAGCCTCGCAGAATTTACCAACAACAAGTGGTTCATACAGCTTGAGGGCCAGACATCAGGATTTGAACATAGAAAGGGCAGGCGCACATACGTTATTCTCCTTCAAAAACTGCTCAGGATTGTTGTTACTGTCGATAGAGATTTTCGCAATCGCATTGTAGATTGCAGGGTCTTGACTACCGGCCTGGACACGCGTGTCCAACCACGGCAAGATGAGTTTCAGGCGATTACGCTGCTCGACCTCATTCACCAGCTCATCGATGGGGAAGGTTCCAGTCACCGACGCAAGGAGACTCTTGATCGTTGCCTCGTCACAGTCGACATCCAACAAACCACCGATGACTTGAGGAGTGCGCACGGAGTTTACGCGCTGCACGTACACCTCGATGAACTTCGTGAGTCCGTTTTGATACAGATACAAGACTAGATCGTGCACGAAGTCGAAGCGGTCGCAAACGATTATGAGTGGAAGCTGGTCCGCAAGCTTGGCCTCCTTCAAGAAGTTCTTAACTTTCTCGGGATTATAGTAATTGGACTCCCGGCAGATACGCTCAACCTCACGAATCTGACCAGTCCTTGTAGCAGCTTGGATATACTTGAAGTGAACCTCCGGGTCCTCGCTAAGGTTCACGACAGAACCAAGGTAGTAATAGAGACCTAATGGACAATGAATCAACCCCGGTAATACAGGCTCTGTCGGGCTCACCCTCGAAGCTCTTAAACGACTCAAACATCTCAATGAGCTTGACAGCGCCAAGAATGTCGGAATACTTGGTAGCAATCTGAACCACGACTTGCAGATTCTGGCGAATGTTCACACGTAACATCTCTTGCATGCATGCCATCGATTGCTCCGTCGTGAGACGGCTGAAGTAGTTGACAAGCCACTAGGTGTGCATGTCAGCAAGTGAATGAATCCGATTGGATTCGACACGTACGTCAGGAGCAAGGACATTAGTATGAACGATGGCTCTTTTGATATCCGCGAGGTCCTCGTAGTGCTCCAGAGCCTTTACTGACAGTTTAAATCTCGTATGCTGATGATATGTAAAGCAATTACCCTCTGCAAAAGACCGGCCTTCTCGCATAAATTGGCGATACGAGGGCGATCGTAGTAGCTGAACATTTCATTGCCTAGGATTGCATCGGCAACTTGAGGTGCATGCATGAGGTTCATCTCGAGGAGGCGTGTCTGCAATGGTCCCTGCTCCGGTTTGTTCTCCTTGAGCGCATCCAACAAAAACGAGGTGGCAGGCTGAATCATGTTCTGGGACATAAAGATATCGACAACCTATGGGGATATCATGAGCCAATCTCATTGCCGATAGGTGAGGAATCACTAACCCGCTCCACGTCAACCAGCGGCCCAGCCTCGTCGTTGACCAGTGCCGATGCAAATTCGGCACCTTTGTCGGGATTTGTACGCATGATGTGCTGCAAGAGAGCGACATAATCTGGTTGATATCCAACCTTCTTTGCGTAGAGCACAATTTTTTCCGTTTGCCCTGTCTCGGCGAAGCATGCAATAACTTTGTTTGGCACATTCGCACGCAGGTACACGCTCAGTGCGAGCGTCATATCATGCGTACGCACAATATCACCGAGTTCCTCACTGCAAGTGAGCTACGAGCACGCTGATCAGAAGATAGGATAGGCCAAAGTTCGTGAAAGTCACCTTGTTCTCTTTAAGCCATTTTTCTAGTAGTTGTTTCCTACCCTGCTGCAAGACTGGGCGCGCAAGCTCCACAGACTCGAGATGATTGAGTTCCCCCTTCTCCAGGAGGATGCCGAAGTACTGGAGAATAGGGGAAAGACCTCCGGGAGGAGCAGGTGCCTGCTTGAACGACTCGATAACCTGCGCGGTGCGCAAGATACCCTATCAATTAAGTGTGAGCAGTCTTCTCCGGGCAGAAGATTGAATGCGGAGACAGACCCTTGGTGAGTTTGCTGCGATCTTGGCGGCTTCGTTGTACTGGCCACTCTGGAACAGCGATTGGTATTGCTTTATGTAAAGGTCGTCTGCACCAGGCAGGTTACCGCGACTTGCAAGCTTGAATGCGAGCTCGGTGTTATTCAGTGTCGTTAGGATGTATGGTATAATGGTTTGTTCGTCTACGCTAACGCCAAGTACCTGACCCTTCCGATTGATGCACAAAACCCCGTTTGTCGATTCGTGCTCGGTGGTCACAAAAATTGTCTCGCCGGAGATACGGTTCATGTAAATGCATGCACCGGATTCGAGATCGTATAGGTGAATGAAGCCATATTTCGTCGCGAGGTAGACGATACCATGTTTCTTGGATACCTGCATGGCCACGGGGAAGTCATTCGTAGCCTCGGGTGGGAAGTAGACGTCGACGGCTTTCTTTGTGAACTGAGGGTCGGGAGCTTGATGGTCGATTTCCACAACATGCAACTGATAGGGCCAAGGTTGACCAAAAGAAGATATCCCATGCAACGAACACGCGCACCTTGGCCCCATTACCGGTCCGTACCGCAAACGTAAATAACTTCGTGATGTGTTGATTCCCCTCGAGCTTCACCTCCGCAAATGCTGCAGCATGGCCTTCAATAGGTTGTGACACACCACGCTCGCGACTGTAAAGTTGCATGGCTCCTTTAACTTTGAAGGCACTCGGATTTGCAGTGTTTCCCGAAATGCCAATCAAAACCATCCACTTTTCGTCTGCGGAAGTGCGATAGTTGATAATTTGGCTACCCGCAAGTGTCGCATGACGGTCAAAGATCTTCTGCGGCGGGGACGTTGCATCTGTGATGTTCCAATGAAACACCGAAGTATCCGTGACGATGCCAATCGTAGATTCGGAAATCCATTTCCAAAAAACGACGTTTTCGTTATTCTCATGGGCCTTGACTTTCTGTTTCGACTCGATGTTAAAAATCTGCAAAGTCCTGTTCGCTGTAGTAGAATTTAGCACAGGTCACATTCTGAATACCCATTAAAGAACTTGCACTTCAGAGCCAGAATCTTCTGTGTGGGATGCATGATGGCAGAATCAGCACCGATTGGTCTCCGAAGGACATCATGGGCGTTCGAGAGGTCGATGATGACAACTTGGTTCTGCTCGTTGACCTTTTCGCGTACACAGATGAAATGGTCAGACTCGAGTGTTAAAGTCTGTACGATGAATGACCAGGTAAGTAAACGAAAAGAAGGAGGAGAACGGGATTCGTATGAACCTGGAACGAAATTGAAGCTGGTTGAATACCGAGACTGGAGAGTTGTAAATGCTCGGCAAACGCGATGGGTTTAGAGATATCCATAATGAAAGAAGAAGGGAAATGTGGACGCCGTTGCAAGGCTCGTGGGGACGCGTCAGAGGAAGAGTTGTTAAAGCAAAGCCTTCCCAAGTCGGGACGTCTCAAAGTGTAACTCAATTTGGGTTTGTTTGCGCCGCAGGGCACAGTATTATATCATGACGGTAGTAACATCACTTCTAGGAACAAAACACTACTCTACTCTTCCGCTAACGCTAGGGCTTGCTCCAAATCATCTTCCTCCACCAACGTCGCAGGTAGCGCATTTCCATACATCAGTCTCTGAACAACGATTGCTGGGGGAGCCATTGATCAGGTGTCAGTCGAACGATATCTCCTATTACCTACCAATATCCACCGAGAGTTGGAAAATTGCACAGATTTTGAACTGTAGAGGTGACCCTTGTGCGAAGAAGTAAACTGTCCTGGAAACAATGCATACATTATCACATTGTGAGATGAGCGCGAATGGAATTATGGTCGTACTTGAACGAGTCTCCCCCAACCCAGCCTAGAAGCGTTGACAATCGGAAGCCATATAGAGATCGCTGCTTGTAGTTACTAGATGAGGATAAGTATGCCACCATGTTCGAAGAGGGACATCAACCGACCTTATAAACTGCGGCACTGGCAGCGTGCTCTCTAATCCCAAAGCAAAGAAGCCAAGCAGCCATACGAAAACGTCCGATTGGCCGAATATAAGCACCAAAATCGTAAGGAGGACACTAATATCAATGAGAAAATGACAAGAAACCATGAATCATGTATCCCTACATATAACCAGCAAGGAACTCGATATGTTGCGAGTAGGTCGTCCACTGCCAGAACCCCAATGGTCGAGAAGACGCACCAAGGTTCTCAGGACTTAAGCGAGGGCGATAGAGAACGCAGATGTATAACAACGCCAACTAAGACAGGTCAGCCTTCTTTAACTGTGTACGGGAAGAACTTACTTGACATAGAATCATTAGAAGGGACTGCACTAAGAGCGCAAACTCGAAGCGCTCTCCGAGCCAGAAGAAGCATCGAGTAATATTGGCAAGCAGCCTAATCCGCCAATCGGTCATTGAGCATAGAAAAGCGAATGAGTTGCGCACAAAACTGCACAGACGTCTCGAGAAAAGCCCGTAGAGTCTCTGAGAAAAGTAGACCTGAGTAAGAATCCCGCGGGGCAGATAGTGACACGTACTTCTTTCGGATGATGGACGCGGTCTGATCGACATAGACGAGTGGTGGCCCGACGGCCATACCTATGGACGCTAGGGTCGAAACCCAAGGAGGTGCCATCTAGTTTGTTTTCTTTCACAGCGGGTAAGAATTGCGTTGTGGATCAGTGGCCAGTAAGCAGACACGCATCCACTTACAGGTCCACGTGCATGCACTGTGTGGCGGTGGCGACCCGGTGAACCCGACAAACTGAAAGGTGACTGACTCCCTTTCAAACTCTCTTATCATGGACACTGGAAGTGGTGCCAACAGAATACACTACTCTCTCTCAACCAGGAAAGAGGTACCTGATCGTTATATGTCGTCGGCGAAGGGTGACTAGCGACAATTCAAGCGTTTCCTGTGTGGCCATCTCAAAGCTATCTCAACTTCCAAGATATTGGTCCCCTTTCAAAATATTTCCTGTAACCGTCGCACGAATTTTCATCGCACATTATTTCCGGACCTGTTTCTTCGGCATAACATGAACGTCGATCTATACTCCCCAGGCCCATATGATCGACATACTGTTGGTAATTTTTCGGTGCAGTTGGCCTACAAGTGTCTATGGACTCTTCTATCCCACCACTACGAGCAAACTGGGATCGCATATCAAACGATCAAAGAGGCTTCCTTGGGCGAATAAGGTCGTTGGCTACGAATTTATATCATCGCTGGTGGAAGACATGTGCGATGCGGAAGGTACTGCAACCCTTACTTGTAGCTCCACATGCAGGCAAGGTATGCAACGTCTATCCTATTCAATACGCTGTCAGTGACTTTGATAGTTCTATGTCATCTCTGGAAGGTCAAGGACGCTGTGGAAATGCCGTAACTTAACACCTGGAATCGGTTTGGCCTCTATAATCGATGTCCTATCCGACGGATAGTATCAAAGTTGACTTGACCAGGCGCTTAGTAGCAGCTCAGGGGACATGTTCCGGTCTTTAAATCCAGGTTCCACCACAGTTGAATACGGTTTACTCCTTGATCTACGAACTGTTACAACCGACTCACTGAACAGTCCTACCAAGCTCAACGACAACCCGGACATCATCGAACACTGATTCGTTTATGTGTCTCCCTGAAAGTACAAGTCACGAGAGTAACTTCGTTTTTGGAGTGGATTGTGAAGAGACTACTGACGTTGCGTAGTGATACTAGTAGGTGAGTAAGCCGACTCGACTAAGAACGCTATTTGCTATACTAATCGACCATGCCATACCAATGATCTCAAGCACTTCGCTCTGGCATTCTCACCCTCCAACCCATGACAAACCATCTGGATGGATGTTGGAAAGGTCAGAGAGTCACCGAAAGAATAGTTTTGGACGTCAGAATTGTCTTGAAGATAGTTGCGACGTCCGCAACTAACTTTCAGTCACCCTCTAGTATCCCACCCAACTGCATGAGATTAACTTTCAGGTGTGATTATCCACCTTGTCATTTATACATAACCCGATTCTAGCTCCACTACGTAGCCTTCATGACGAACATGAATGATATCAAGCCCAATCAGCGACGTAGGACGTCCCTGCCTATCGTCCGCAACTGGAATAATCTGAAATGATGTCTTGCTGATATCCGAGACCATAAACTTGTTGCGCTTAGAAGCCAAAAGGATGAATGGTCCGTTGACGGCGTATCTAAAGCATCCGCTACGTCAACAAGCACGGTGCACCGCTGCGGGTGATGTTCTCATTCTTCGGCCTTCGATTCATACGAGAATTGCCTGTCGTTTGCCATGCGAAGGCCCTCTGATACCACTACATCAAGGTCCAGGTATCTAATAACACATATTCGTGCTTCCTCGTCTCTTGATGTGCGCCCAGATAGACCTTCGCCACGTGGCATACGCAAATGCACTCACCACTCCCGACCCAAGTTGTCATGTCTAGCGTCTTTCGAGACTTTTCGTTCGGCCTCACGACTACGTTTATGCCCCCCCCCTCAGCTTCGAAAACTTACGTCTCTAGATCCCGTGAAACAGATACCAAATTCTCATCGTTTGCGACGATCTCGAATACCCCACCGGGACGTCGATAAAATTATCTGAACCCCGTATCGAAGACCAGGGTGGTGGTTCCGAGTATCACGCCATTCAATCCACTCGACTCTGGGCCGCGCTGTCCCCTTATGAGTCAGTACTACGTATGACATGTCGCGACTCAGTTTTACGACGCCAATAAACCTAGAGTGGGGGGATTCACGGGCGTTGTTCAAATCATAAACTTATTCTACACAAGGTCGGACAGAACAGTGAAGCGATACGCGAGACCTCCCTTATTTCTTCGCTCTTTAACCTCTTCAGACGAAGTGGGAGGGTCAGGTATCCGTATTGGTCCTTGCATGCCGCACACCGCCTTACCTTTTTTTTTCTTTTCATAGGGTTTTCTGGTCACGGTTTATGCAGGCGTTGGTCTACCTCGTTCAAGCTGTAACACGCTTCTTCCGATCATTTTCTCACAGCGATATGATATTCGTCCCATGCCTTCGAAGTGTGTCCCACTGCAACGCGTACCTCAGAGTCACACAGACAGTCTCCAGATACGTACATTCCAAGTGCCAGCGTTCCGTCGAAATCGGTACCCTCTTGACCGTCATACCCGAGTCTATTGACATTTGCTTGAGAACAGTGTTGCTTGGGACGTAGTTTCAATCGTTTTTAGTAACTTTCTCATCAATCTCATTCTCATCACCACATAGGCGAACATACCCTATAATTCCTAATGAGATGCCCGGTCGTTTCGTGTTTCAATCAGCCCTCAAACCAGGCGCCCTTATCGGGTTCAACGGCGGCTTAAGAAGATGCGCGGAGATCTGAAGGGACTTACATCAAGCCCCTCGGATTTAGTATTCGTGGGCATCGAGGCCGAAGAACTATCAAGAGAGAGACATGTACCATACCATGGACCGTCAGACCTTTGAACCCGTCACTTGGAGCGCGTATCATATGATGCCAAGCTTATCCGGGACCATGGCTTTTCTCAAGAGACGAATAGCTGGTATCGAGAGTTTGTCTCCGCTGCTGACTCAACGACGATCACGGAAGACAATACTTTCCTTCTGTGACGTGGATCAGGACCAGTGTCTCGTCGGGTTGACAGGCTAAAACAGAAGGTGTCCAGGCCAGGTCCAGGTCTCTCGGTGTTGCACAGATCTATCTATCTGTTGATGGACTACGACTACTATCTGTATATTTGTTTTGCCTTGTTACCCACGGATTTTGATAAAGGCGGCGGTCTTTTGGCGCCGTGTGTGAGTGTGTGATATATGTGATCTTTGAAGGGCCATCTCAAAGATAGAAGATATGGCAGGGTCAACAGAATATGAGCAGAAGGGTACAGTGATGATACGGGCAGTTGCCATGACCGCGGATGAGGTCTACCCGTGACAGGTAGCCCGTGGGATGGGAAGGTGGCAATCAGAAGGTATTTGGCCCACAGCAAATGGGCTTGACATCTATCCTGTTTGAAGCAGCTTGCGTGACAGCGAACATTGATGACATGGGACTCGGAACATGGGCGGAACACAGTGCAATTCAAATCGACACCGTATCAGAAATTTGATGATTCCCTCGGATAGGGCACCATATATGGTCTTTTCGGAGATAACTCCGTGGAAATGCAGTAGATTCTCGTTCACAAGC